>VXAD01010733.1:128191-190508 GCA_013399195.1 Dicrurus megarhynchus
CAGTCTGAGCCGTGAACATCTGCCCAGATGTGGCTGATGTTTCGGAGCTGGGACATCCCCACGGGCTGCTCCTGTCGTCCGAAATGACCGGGAGAAGAATCCCACCCGTCCCTTTGGGACTTTAATTTCCCAGAGAGGACTGGGAAGGGACCAGCGTGGCATGGGAGAGGGAGATGTTTTGCCTATTGTAAAATATTCTAACAGCTGATTTCCATAGTCTTCTAAACTGAACCTGTGTCTAACTCTGCCGTGCGTGGGCTGGAAGGAGTTAACCAGGAGTTACTCCCAGTTGTGGTTTTGTGGTCGAAACCATGATCGCCAGAAGCAAATTTTTGTCATGCATAAGGTGTGTTATTAAAACTTGAGTTATGCTCCTGGTGAATGAAAAGTTAAAGCTCTTTTATAAAATCCTGGCAGCAAAGCACACAAGGGATAACCGTGCTGGAGCGAGGGAGGCTGGCTTGGATTTTTATTTTTTTAAAGTTATGTAAAGAGAAAGAGAGATTTGTAAATTAAAGAAACGACAATCAAATAACTGCTATGCAATTCCCAACAAAGGAGTAAAAGCCTTCTGAATAAACTCCAGACTCAAAGCAGGGGTGAATCAACATTTGCACAGTATCTCTGCTTTGATGCTTTGGGTCGCATTTTCAGCTGATTGGTCCATGGGAATGATTCCAGGGAGGTTTGCAGAATAAAGACAGTTCCTGTGAGGAGGATCTGCTCTGGCTGGGGTTTGAATTGTTGATCAGTGTAAAGTATTCATCCAAAAATGCACTTGTACTTGGATTGCACCTGCCAGCCCTTGGGATCAGCTGATTGGCAGGGACAGGGAGCCTGGAATTGTGTGTGCTCAAGGGGGAAAAAGGCAACAGCTGAAAAATGTTAATCAGTGGAGCTCATTATTGAACACATGATTATATTCCATTGCTCACAGCCAAGTTTCCAAGGCTTGGAAGATAAGAAATGTGGAAGAGAGTAGGGTTGGATGGGATATTGGGAAGGAATTTCTGGCTGTGAGGGTGGGCAGGCCCTGGCACAGGGTGCCCAGAGCAGCTGTGGCTGCCCCTGGATCCCTGGCAGTGCCCAAGGCCAGGCTGGACACTGGGGCTGGGAGCAGCCTGGGACAGTGGGAGGTGTCCCTGCCATGGCAGAGGTGGCACTGGGTGGTCCCTTCCATCCCAAACCGCTCCAGGGTTCTGTGATGGTTCATTTCTTGTCCCTTTAGTGTCAGTGCTGTTCTGGCTGCAGCTCTGATTACAGGGGGTGAGGCTGATCCAAAACCTGTCCCCATCCCCAGCGTGTTCATACCACGGGTGCTGAGAGCACCAGAGCAGCTGGCACTGATCCAGAGCCTCCTGCTCTGTCCACTTCTTGTTTCTTGTCATCCCTCTGCCTTGGCAGTCTGAGCTCTGCAGAAATGCCTGGTTTTACAGGGCTGTGCCCACGATGGGATGAATCAGGTTTGTTTGGCAAAAACATTGTTTGAAGCACACTGTGCTGGGGTTGGTTTTTTACATGAAACAGCAAAGCAAAAGGCTGCTGCCCCTGGGCCCTGTGCTCACAGGACACTGAATCAGAGCACGTGAAGGGCATGGGCAGGGTGCTCCTTGTAGGAGATCCGGGCAGCTGAGACTGTTCCAGGTGAAAAGTCCCTCCAGGATGGGAAGAGAGAAGAAAAACCACAGGGGGAGAGCCCACCCTGGCTGTGCCTCAGCAGCTCTGCAGGGTCCGTGGTGCAGCTGAGGGAGGAAGAGCTGCTGGCAAAGCACAAACAGGGACAGGCAGGGGAGCAGCTGCTCCATGTGAGGCTCCTGTCAAGTGTCCTGCCCTGGCACAGCTTCCTGGAGCCTCTTGGGCAACAGGAGCCACCTCTGCCACCTTCAGCAGGGCACAAACCCCGTGCCAGGTGTGAGCTCTGACTGAACTCAGGCACATCCCAGCCTGGAGTGGGGGGACCCGACTGTCCTGAGCCTGAGCACAGAACTCTGAGGCTGAAAGCCCCAATCTCTGCTCTCGTTGTCTCACTGCTTCCTTACAAATGTGTGACATCTGTGTCACTGCAGCAGCCTCTGGTAGGGTGTGCTGAGGGAAGCAGAGAAACTTGAATAAAGCTGGGCTCACTTCTCAGCACAGATAACCCATAACAGCTGATTCCTGGCTTAAAAAAACACATTACCTGAAGAGCAGTAAAAAAGAAACAAATTTTGTTGCAGAGGTTTGTCTGTTATGGCTACCATTGGTGGGTTTTTAATCCAAGTCTTGTAAAACAGTGATTTTTTTTTAAATTTAATTTTATTTAAAAGTTATAGCTGTTGGAGTTACTGAATATGCAGGAATTACCTGTGTAATCTTCCTTTTGGTGGGTGAAGGACTGGGAGCTTCAGTGCAAAGTGCGATGTGTTTGTGTCCAGGAATAACTGTACAGAAACTTCTTTATCTGTCCACAATGAAAACAGGAATGACAGTGAAGTTTACAGCAATATTTCAGAAGTGCCAGGTGGGAGCAGATGCTCAGGGCCTGGTTTTGTGTCTCCCTTTGGAGTCAGATATCCCTGAAAATGGAACCATCTGACATCAGAAACGGCTTCTGGAAAAAACCAGCCGTGATTCCTGAACTGCAGAGGATTCTGTGCTGTATTTTGTTTTGTCAGGCAGGGGAGGCACTAACGCAGGACTCCTTTGTGCAATGGGATGGGGTGGGTGGATCCCTCCGCGGTGATGCTGTCGGGTAAAGCCCAGCCCCAGCTGGTGTCCCCCAGACATCACAGCCTGGGCTGTCTCAGGAGCCCTCCAGGCTGCAGGAACCAGTGCAGTGCTGCTGGGATCTACAGCAGAGGCTCAGGGCTGGTTCTGTTCTCTCTGCTGAGCAGCCCAGGATGAGGCATTTTAGTGTCAATCCCTGTCCTCGGGTCCTGCTGTGATAATAAAGAGCTACAAAAGCAGGAGTTAGGCTGGGGTGAGAAAGGACCAATACTGAGCTGGGTTGGGGTTTCTGGTCCTAAGGAGCTGTAGGTGACCCAGGAGGGGGAATCCCTGTGTATTCCCCAGGCAGCACCTGCCCCTGGGAGGTTTGCCTGGCTCCACCAGGAATTCAGCCTGCAGAGCTTTCCAGCTGGATCTGCTGGAGAGCCGGGGTGGGGGATCCAGTGCCCACCCCACCACATCCCACCAAGGGCTCACCACTGAGCTCCACTGGTTGGCATCCACTGAGCCCCTTTGGGGATCAGGGACCACTTCCCAAGGATGTTCCCGGTGGCCCCTTTCCCTCCCATGCCAGCCATGGCACACTGTGGGTGGGCTGGGAGACCTGGATCCCACCTGTGCCACACAGGCCACGGAATCCAGGGACAGAGAAGCTTCTGCCCTGCCTGTGGGTGAAGCATTGCTGGGAATCTGCAGGCGGCTGTGCTGAGCTAACCCCGGGCTGAGGGTGCTGCTGAAATGCCCCTGCACAACCCCAGTGACAGAGGCCACATTGTCACCCAGCTGCCAGAGAAAATATCCCAGTCCCACAGGCAGTGGGGGTCAGGGGCCATGAGATAGATTCTGGTCTCCTGGGCCTGTGGATTGACACCGTGTTGTGCTTGGCACCCCGGCTGTGTTTTTCATCATTAGTCTGTGTTTGTTGTGTTTCTTTCTGTGTTTTTTTTCCTGGTTCTGTCTCTGTTTGGATTTTTGCCCGGCTGTGTGAGTGGGCCAGTGACAATGCACTCACTGCTGGCTGTGCTGTCACCTTGTCTTCAGGTGTGCTTGTTTATTAAACCTGCAAAGAAATGACAAAATCAGGACTTAGCTGAGAGCTTTGGCTTCAGGAATGAGGCCACTCTGTGGGATGCTGTTCTTCCTGACAAGAGTTTACGGGCTAAAATCTCTGCCCCAGAAAGCAGCTGCTGGCCTTGCCCTCTCCAGGGCAGTGCTGATCCTTCCCTGTATTTCTGACAAGAACCTGGGGAACACCAGGGTTATTTCAAGAGGGAGGAGAGTGGAATGCCCGGACCCAGAGTGATGAAACCCCACAGTAGCTGCCTGGGGCATCCCTGAGCTCCTCAGGCTGGAGTCTCTGTGGAGTTCTGTGGCTCTGAGTTCCTGCTGCTTTGACTGTGATGCTGCTCTGTAGCCACCAGCATCTGGCATGGCCCATATTTAGGTTGGAGGCTTAAACAGTTGTAGGGGAGAGAACAAAGACAGCAACACAAAGCTCAAAGGCCGGCAAAGCCTCCCACAGAAACCCAGCAAAGGCAGAAGGAATACAAGGGCTCTTTCCTGCTTGGCTGATGTCCCCACCCAGACCCTTCGGGCACATTCTCCTGTTCCAGCATAGCCCTGAGTGTTTATTCATCACCAGGAGAAATCGGGGAAACAGAGGTGGGGTGGGCTGGAGCGGGAAAGGGGCCGGGATCACCTTGTGTCACACTCCCGACTGTTTGGAAACAAACAGACTGCTCCCTTCCCCAAATCCTGCCCTGCTCTGCACATGGCCCGAGGCTGCAGCCCCGAGTGTGCACACAGAGGGGAGGCTGCTGCTGCCAGGTTTTTGTGTTTCCCTGGCCTGGGAAAGGAGCTCTGGCTTTGCCAAACAGAGCAGGGAGCTTGGAATGGGCAAACACGGCCCAGCCACGTGCAGGGGGCATCACAGGCAGCAAGGAAAGTAAAGTTCAGGTGTGTTTGGATCCGGATTTGGATGTCTCTCTCCTGCAGCTGTGCTTCCCAGGGGGTGCTGATGGGATCTGTGCGCTCTGAAGTGCTGTGGGAGCAAACTGCTGGGCAGTGTCCTGGAGGTCCTGATGTCAAAAAGGTGCCTGAGACATGTCAGCACATCTGCTTATCTCCTGAGATCACCCTCTCTCCTCAGATACTGGGTGACCCTGGTGACCTTCTGCAACAGGGTCAGAGCAGGGCTGGCCTCTCTGGACGAGTACAGGGGGTGGATGTTCCCTACACCCCTGCAGGGTGGGTTCTGAGGGGGTGCACGTGGCTCCAGCCACACATCCCAGTGCCCACCAGGGATCCTGTGGACTCTGGAACAGAAACGAGGTGGAATAAAGGTGCAATTCCTGTCGTTTGTGCCAGTCCTCAGCTGGGAGAATCCCAGGCTCACTGGGACCAGTGCAGTGCCCTGTGCATGGAGGAGCTGCTCCGACTTTCAAGGCCTCTGCAGGTTCTGAGCACCTCAGGGTCCTGCCTGAAGCTTTTTGTGCCAGGCTGAGGGCAGGGCAGGTTTCCCACTGTGCCTTTTTCCATGGTTTCTCCCAGCAGAGGTGAGGGGCAGGGAGGCAGAAGGGAATCACACAAGGAATGCTTTAGTTGAGGGAGAATAAAGCTCCAAAGCATTTTTCCTTGCAATATCTGTGCTTTTTAAAGCTCCCGAATGCTTTGCTGCTCCATCCTGCCCCGGTGTGTTTATCTCTGCTGATTCCAAGTGATAGGGGCCGAGTCTCACCCTGAGATCGAGCTCTGCTGCTGCCTATTCTTCCTTCAGAAGATGGGATTGAGAGCGGCTGAGGATTCCTGTCCAGGCAGGACTGAACAGCCCCAGCACCGAGCACTGAAATCTGAGTCATTCCCATGGCCCTGCTCGGAGATACTCGGCACTGAGGGAGGGAGGGAGGGAGGAGGGAGAAAGGGCTGCGTGAGAAACGCTAAAGACAACGAAACTGCCCAAACACCTGCTGGAGTTTCAGGCGCGGGGGGGAAGAGGAGCGGGCTCGGCGTCCCCGTTATCCGGGGCTGCCACGGGAGCCTGCGCCAGCCCCGCTCCGCTGCCACGTGGGCACGGAAGGCAGCGGGAATTGGGAGCCTCGGGCCACCAGCAGGGCTGGCACAGCGCGTGCAGCTCGGGTGTGGAGGGAAAAGCAAAGTATTCCTTAAGGAAAAGCTGACAAGGACAGCAGAGGCAGCCCTTGGTGGCTTCATGGAAAAAATCTGCTGTAATTCCTGAATGCAAACTAATTCCGTGCTGTAATTTGTTTTGTTAGGCAGGGGAGGCACCAGAGCAGGAATCTGAGCCAAGGAGAGCTCTGGAGTCTGATCCAGGAGCATCCCAAAGCCATCCCTGCATGGTTTGATGTGTACTTGATGCAGGGTGGCTGTGCCTGGGGACAGAGCACCCTTTCAGGGAGTTTCAGGGATGCCAGGTTCTTTCCAAGAGGAATTATTGTTCCTGGAATGATTCACTTAAAAGTCTAGACCAGGAGTTATTAGAAACACACGGAGAGTGGCTTAATGGAAATGACACATTCCTTATGAAAATGCCATTAAATTGGAGCATTCCAAAATGTAGATTTTCTTTGCCTTTCCATGAAAAAACATCAGCAGGTGATGTCATGGTTTAACTCCAGTCAGCTCTTGGCAACTTGGGAGACTTAAATTTTTAAAATATTTTCTGCTATTTAAACTCAGTCTTGCCCTTTCTGGACATTTCCACTTTGAGGAAAAAGGAATTTTTGTCCACGGAGTTCTTATTTTGTGGTGAATGCTGTGAGCTGTGGTGGTGACAGGAAGGTGTGACAGGCTCAGTGCCACACCTTCCCTGTCACTGTCACACGTCCCCTGGCTCAGCCTCTGTGGACATGGTGGGACTCGGTCAAAGGCTGGACTCGATGATCTTTGGGGTCTTTTCCAACCTGAACAATTCCATGATTCCAGGATTCCAACCTCTGAGCAGGGAACGCCCAGGGAATGCAGGGAGGCACTGCTGGGCTGGCTGCTGGCAGGGTTTGCTGGAGGAAAAGGAAAGATGACCAATGTTTGGGTAATTAAGTGTCTGACAGTTTATTAACATAAGATGGAGAGACCTGGAGAAAGTGCCAGAAGAGAGGACAGGCAGGGCATTATTTTGGTGTGTTGCTTCTCACGTAGTCCCACGAGCCTCACCTCAGTCAGGAATTTTTTAGTGGAAGGGAGGGGGTTGTGATCGGCCTGTCTGCTTCCCTCTGAGTAAAATCATCTACAAATTATTGGGAAAAAATAATTTGGATTGGAACTAAATTTCAAAACCATGAACTACAGCAAAGGAAAATGATGAGGTTTGGTTTCATCTGGGCACTGAGGGACTGTGTCTGATTGTGGGCTGCCCTGGCCTGGAGCTCCACATCCAAGGGGAAATGGTGCCAGGTTTCCTGATCCCTTTTTGCTGCCCAGCAGCCTTGTGGCAGTGCAGGATGTGACTGGGGGAAGGAGCAGCTGATGGGGTTTTGCCTCCCCGGGCAGGAGAGGGGGCAGAGGTGCAGCTGCCCCTGGAGAGGCTCTGGCCTGATTTTGTACCCAGCTACAGCAGCAGAGGAGGTGATCCCAAAGGCTCTGGGAGCTCAGGACCAGGAGAACATCCCCCCTCCACTCCACAGAGCCTTTGGGAAGCCCCTCCCGTGTTCATGGGAATCTGTGGGAAATGCTCCTCCCTCATTCCCGCTTTCCCCTGTGCGGCCCAGTTTTAGATCCGTGCGTCTGATGAAGAATGACACCATGAACTTCCAGAAATTCCCCTACACCAGCGAGGATGAAGCCTGGAAAACCTACCTGGAGAACCCCCTGACTGCAGCCACCAAGGCCATGATGAGGGTGAATGGGGACGACGACAGCGTGGCCGCCCTCAGCCTCCTCTACGACTACTACATGGTGGGTGCCCCTGGGGGCTGGGATAGGGGCAGAAGGGGGGTAAAATAGGGGTAAAATAGGTGTGGAATAGGTGTAGAATATGTGCCACCTCAGGAGGAGACCCCTCTACTGAGCCCCCAGAGTTGTTTATCCAACACCCTCCCAACACCACACGGTGCCACCAGTATCCCCACCAGTATCCCCAGTGGTAAACTGAGGCACAAACCAGCATTTTGAGGGAATCCAGAAGGTGTGGAAAAACTGAACCCAGGTGCCTCGAGTCTGGGTTTTTTACCCTTAAGGAACAGCAGTGCTTTGAGGGCACTGTTGGGCTGGAACAGCCTTGCGGACCCCACCAGCTTCATTTTTCTGGAGCTGCTGTAGGATGGAGCTCTGAGAAATGCGGATCTGATCAATCCCTGAGTGGAAGCAATAGGAATGATGTTTCCACTCACTTGGGTGCTTTTAAGGTCCTGCCCAGAACAAGCTGCTGTGGCTTGCCCAAGGTTATTTGGGAAGCCAGCAGCAGCCCAGGGGAGAGCCCAGCTCTGCTGTTTGTTATTCACACAGGGTTTTACCTGGGAGGCTTCACCTGCTCACAGACAGGGCTAATTCTGCTCTGTTTTCCATTAATAAAATCTAACAATAAACAAACTCTTTGCTCTGCCTTGTCCTAGGTCCCAAAGGAGAAGAGGATTCTGCCAGCTGGGATGATGGCACGCAATGAACTGGGAAAGAGGTTGGCTTCGGTTCCTGCTCTCTGGAGCTGCCTCACTCTCCTGCAGCTGCTGAAATGCAGGATGGGGCTCTGAGCTTGCAGAAAATAGACATCAAAGCACGGTGTTATTACCAGCAACAGTGCAGCTCATTAACCCTGAGACACACATTAAAATTCTTTAGGCCAGGTCCCAAGCAGGTATAAATGGAGCTACACCCATTTACAGACCTGAGCATCTGTCTGGCTGTGCTGATTTGCAGCAGCTGAAGAAATTGCCTTTATTTCCTATTTTGTGACAGTTGCAAAGGACAAAAGGATTGAGCGCTGGCAGCAAGAAGGGAATGGCCAAATCCTCTTTCATTCCCTGGGCTGATGAGGGTTTCTGTTCCTCTCTTCCAGTGACTCCCATTTGTCCTTTGAGGTTTTCAGATAATTAACTATTAAATTAATGGCTCATTTGCCACTGTGAGTTCAGTTCCCCTTCCTGGATGCTGTGTACTTTGGCATTGTCAGTTTGTAGCCACTTGACAGAATAAACCTCAAGTGATACTTCACTCCTTCAGAAGCAAACTGAGTTAAGCTGGTTTTGGTTTTTGCTTCCTAAGCTGCTGGAGTTCATGAATTTGTACAAGAATTGTTTTTCCTTAAAAAAAAGGGTATTAAAAAATCAACTTTCGGCATCAATGAGCCATAAAAAGACTTATGATGGACAGCCCACACAGCAGTTACCTTTCTTATCATCCCTGCAGCTGTTTGATGGCCAAAATAAAGGAATAGTGGATGTAGGCCCTGGATGTGCAGCCCCAAACCACGTCCAAACCATATTCTCTGACTCCCTGTGATCGTCCCTTATCTGCTGAGCACCTCTGGCTCTTGCTGACTGCACTGAGAGCTGTGGGTGGAGATCCCCCAGGGGCCTGTCAGCTGTCCCAGGCCCAGCAGGAGCTGTGCAGGGCTGACTCAAGGTCACCTGGCAGCCAGGCCAGCAGCACATCGAGGCACTCCTGGCAGCGACACCGTGCTGGGGCTGCCCCGCTCTGCCCGGCCCTGAGACAGGACCTCTCTCCAGCAGGCACTGCCACGGGATGGATTATGAGCCCGAGATCCCCTCCTTCGATGGCTCAGCCCATCTCATGAAGCTCCTGTCAGAAAACGTCTCCATGACCCAGGAGTTCTGCGAGCCTCCCAAGAAGAACGGCCTCAGCCTCGAAGGTGTCCCTGCTCCTCACAAGCCAGCCCTGCTCCCTCCAGGCACC
The DNA here is from genome assembly GCA_013399195.1 of Dicrurus megarhynchus. Lineage (NCBI taxonomy): Eukaryota > Metazoa > Chordata > Aves > Passeriformes > Dicruridae > Dicrurus > Dicrurus megarhynchus. The sequence goes on from VXAD01010733.1 coordinate 137,762, forward strand.
AGCAAGCTGGAAGCCACCCCGGACAACTTCCTGGTGCCCCCGGGGGACGTGTACGACAGCAGCTCCTTGAACTCCCTGTTCGAGAGCCTGCCCATGGCCCCGGCGCAGCAGCGCTGGCAGCCCGACAGCACCTTCAAGGAGGACCCCCAGGAGGTCAGAGCCTGGGGGCTGCTCTGGGCTGGGGGGTTCGTGTGGGGGCAGTGGGAGCTTTGCTTTTGTGTTGGAAGCTTGGTGCTGTTCCTGTTGGATTTTCGGGGGGTTTGTGTTGATTTTGGAAGTAACAAAGGTCCGTGTTTTATCTGCTGTGGTGTCTGGGAGGAGGTGGATGGACAAAGCAATGAGAGACTCTAGTTCTGATCTGTGTTTCCTCTCGTGTGCAGACGCTGCTCTTCAGTGACATCCTCAAACCCCAGCCAGAGCCACCCTGCCCAGAGAGCTACCCCACGGACGGAGTGAAGAGGTAACAGCAATCCAGGGGCTGGGGGTTCCGGGGAACTCTTGGCTCTGCCTCTTTCCCGGGGAAAGGCTGCATCCCTTTCCTCTCCCCAGTCCAGCCTTGGCAGTGACCAGTGCAAATGACAGCTCCCGTGCTTGTGCAGAGAGCAGTTGTGTCTCCCCGGTGTTTTCAGAGCAAGGTGCTGCTCCATGAGCTCTTAGACCCAGAGCAGGGACTGTTCTGTGCCCAGACTGGAGTAAATCCAGGGCCAGCTGCTGTCACACCTCATGGGCACCCTGAGGGATCCGGGTGGCTGCAGCATCTTCCCACAGGCCACTTGGAATGGGGTAAATGACAGAGAAAAGGAGGCTGGCAGTGCACGAGGGTGATAATCAGCCTCCCCTAATCTAAGGTTTAGGTTCTCACTTAGCACTGTTAGTCAGCCTTGATTTTAGAGGGTGCCACTGCCTCTCATTCCTAAAACATGTGAGGGATTTCTTCCTCCTTTCCACCCCTCTGCCAGGCAGAGCTTTGCTGCTCCAGATCCTGCATCAAACCTCCCAGCAGGTAACATTATTTCACCTCCCACTTTTATTTGCCTCCTGAGTCAGCTGACTGGGTGACTCAGCTGTCAGACGTGGGGATGTTCACACAGACAGCAGCGTCTCCCCGAGCCAGAGGCTCCCTGCTCGCTGTTTATTTGTGCACTGAAGTTCTCTGGCTCTCCTGGCTCCAGATAAGAGGAGCTGCCAAGCCCATCTTCAGAGATGGCATCACAGGAGGTGGAGCAGGAAGAAGATGGGTTGGTGACTAAACAGGGCACTTGAAGGGTCTGAGCGAAGGCTCCCGTACAGGTGGTGGCTTGCACGGATTCCTCACAGCAGAAACCAGCTGTGGCCTCGTGGTTTCAGTGCTCACAGGTGCTGGTGAAGGCTCCTGAATTCAGGCTCTCCTTTCAAATTCCCTTGCCAGCAGTGACACCTTCTCTGTGTGACACTACAAAGCTTTTCTGTAAAGACTGAAGTTGCTGCCCACCACACTGGAGAGTTCCACGAGCTGAGCTGCTAATCCACTTCTGCGTAACCAAGCAGGTGTTGGTGTCCTGCAGGTCCTTCTTCTACAGGACCATTAGGGGAGAGTCTTCCTGGCTCAGCCAGTTATGGGTATGGATTTGGAGACAGGAACCTGAGTTTAGGATGTTGTAAAAGTCTCATCACAGGTACCTGCTTCTGTGTGGTTTGCTTTAGGCTGCTGGCTGAGCAATGGTTCTGTTGCCATCCACACAAAAATACTGGCTGCAGTCACATCCAGGGGGTTTTAAGCCAAAACCAAGGGGTAAAATGAGGCTGTTGGTGCAGTGCTGCTCCCCGGGGTGTTGGGGAGGATCAGAATGTGCTGAGCTGTGTCAGGGTGTGTGAGGTGGGGAATGGAGCAGAAACTGGAGCCTGTAACCCGTGGGGTGGAGGCTCCCGGGGCTCTGTTTTGCTTTTGCAGTGAAACAGCAGCGTGTGCTTATTCATCCTTCTCTCTTTGTTCCATACAAGTGACTTTGAATACACTCTGGGGTCACCCAAAGCCATTCACATCAAATCTGGGGACTCTCCCATGGCCTACCTCAACAAAGGACAGTTCTACCCCATCACGCTGAGGACAGCTGGAGACAGCAAATGTTTGCACTTGTCCTCAAATAAAGTGAAGGTAAGAGACAGACAGGCTGACAGCTCTGCTGACACACGCTGGAATGGGACATCCCGGGACTGGGAACAGAGCTGAACGTGAGCAGTAATGGCTTTGTGGCTCATGTTGGCTTAAAGTGATGAATGGGATGGATTCAGTCCCTCAGGATAATCCTCTGCTGCACTGCAGAGCCTCCGTGGCAGCTGGAACCTGTCACAGGAGCTCAAGGATGCACAAAGGGCCGGCTGGGGCCCTGCTGGGAAGAGCTCTGAGCCAGGGACAGGGTCCCCATCTTGCTCCTGGGACGTGTGGCCAGGCCTCGGAGCCACCCCTGAGACGAACGTGCCAAACAGCTGTGCCCAAATCCCTTCCCTTGCCCTCCTCAGCTTCCCCAGCTACAAAGTTCCCTGTTTTCCGTGGCCCTGAGGGCGGTGCAGGAGGGAAGGTGAGGAGGGCACTGATCCTGCTCTGTGCTGAGCTGGGCTGTGCTGGCTGTGTTGCAGAGCGTGGTGATGATCGTGTTTGACAACGAGAAGATCCCCACGGAGCAGCTGAAGTTCTGGAAGCACTGGCACTCCCGGCAGCCCACGGCCAAGCAGAGGGTCATCGACGTGGGTACGAGGGGCTGCCGGGCCTGGGGGGCTGGGGAGCTTCTGCCTCCACTTCAGTGCATCCCAGGGCTTCTCTTGGCCTGGGAGTCAGCCAGGGGCAGGATTCTGGGGGTGGGAGGCCTCGGGAATGTCACCGGTTTCAGCCCCAGTATGAACTGCTCCTCCACTGCCTTCCAGCCGACTGCAAGGAGAACTTCAACACGGTGCAGAACATCGAGGAGCTGGCCTACAACGCCCTGTCCTTCGTGTGGAACATCCACGAGGAAGCCAAGGTACAAAGTGCCCGTGGGGGGCAGCTGGGAATGGTCCTCAGCAAAACTGCAGCTCCTTCCTGACAGCCCAGCCCCTGCCCCACTGCTCAGCTGGGACACAGAGAGTTTCAGATGAAACCCTGCCACTGCAGCGGCCCCAGGCAGTGTTTGCCTGGCAGGACAGCAGCAGGACACCGTGCCTCAGTGTGTGTTTAAGCACTGCCATGAGCTAATAAACACTCTGGGTACAGCCCAGACTGGCTCAGGGATGTTTTCTTAGTGCTGATGGATAACTCTGAAGAAAGGTTTTTGCAGCAATTCAGGGCTCTGCTCACATGTACCTGCAGCCTGTTTAAATAACCCCCAGCCCAGGAACAAAGAGCCCCCTTTCCAGGCAGCTTGGTGCAGACATGACTGACCACCCTTCTGTGCCTTGTGGGATGTGGAAGGGAGCCAGGCAGGTCTCAAGATCCCTTTTCACCTTAAAACCTGTAAAGTTTATTACAGCAAGGTCTTTGCAGCTCTGCTGTCTCTTCTGCATCTCCTCAGAGTCTCTCATTAACACTTTGTGTCTAGTGGGGATTGAAAACCAGATGAAGTAACAAAGAAAAAAAAAAGAAAAGCATAAATACCCCAAGTCTCTGAAGCTTGGGAAAACCCTGCCTGGCTTTGGGATCTCAGTAAGCCCAAAGGCAGCCTGGATCTTTTACAACCCAAGAGGTTAACAAATGTCTTCAAGGCAAAGCTGTCAGAAATGGAAATATGTCAGGTATGTGGCAAGCCCTGGGGGCACCTCAGCAAAACTGGATTTAACTCTTAGCAGAAACTCTGCTCATGCACTGGCCTGGGGTAGGCAGAGGTGAGACTTCAGAGAGCTTTGAGGGCTGGGAGTGAGACAGGAGGGGTCAGGGGCTGGGAACAGGAGGGGTCAGGTATTTGGGTGTTTGGGTTGGCCATGGCACCTGTTACTTCTCTCCTTCCAACTGAACTTCACCCCACAGTGAAGTGGTTTTCTTTCCTAGGAACTGACTTGAGCTGACATCAGGTTTCAGGGCTGAAATCCTCAGCTGAGGGAGCTCTGGGAACTTCTCCGGCTGCAAAGCTGTCCCCGGGGTCCAGGGGAATTCCATGGTCACACCAATGAATTGGCAGTTTGGAGATACAATTTGGATTATAGCTGTGCTCAGCTTTTCTTCCAGAGCTCCCACTGGAGCTAACTCCCTCCTGGTGATAAGAGAGCCCAGTGTGTGATGAATATTTATTTAAGCAGCAGCACTGCTGTGCAATTCCTGAGGCTGCAGCCTTGCCCTCCTCCCTCCCTGCAGGGCTTTGCTGTCTGAGGGTCCCTTGTTCAAATGAAAGATCAGAAATATCAGCAAGCACATCCCCAGGCAGGATTTTGGGAGTGGAGAGGCTGAATGAAAGAGCTGGAATAGGCGTGGGGGGAGAGGCTCAGGCAGGAAACCGACGGCTCCCGTGCCAGGCTGGCCCTGGGAGGGCCGGAAGGAGCCTCAGCTTCTGTCCCTGCCCTCTGCTCCCACTGCTGGCTGAGGAGGAGGTTTCCAGCACCAAGCACCCGTTCCTGTTTGCAGGTGTTTATTGGGGTGAACTGCCTGAGCACGGACTTCTCCTCGCAGAAGGGAGTGAAGGGCGTCCCCCTGAACCTGCAGATCGACACCTACGACTGCGGCAGCGGCAGCAGCCAGCTGGTGCATCGGGCTGTCTGCCAGATCAAGATCTTCTGTGACAAGGTACAGCACTCCTTTGCCACCAGTTAAAAAACAACAACTGGTCAGAGGCCCCAAGAATAAAACCAGAAAGGCTGTGAGAGCCTAAACAGCCCAGACCTGTGACTGTGCCTCACAATAAACTCTATTTTTGACTCCCTCTGTTTTTGACTAGTTGTTAAAGTTGTTAAAAGAGATGAGAATTTCCTTGGAGGTTATTCCCCAATCTCAGATATCTTCCCATGGAAAAATTTCTCAGCTATTTTTGTCTGCGTGTTTCATTTTTAAAAGCAAATTTCATTTTTGTTTTTCTAATTTCTGAGTGTCAGAGAGTCCTGGCTGGGCTGTAGGAGGTCCCTGAGGTGACCATTTCTGAGTTAAAGCTGCCTTCACCTTAATGTGTCACATCCCAGGGGTGGCCACTGAGCCCTCTCTTGCCAATGTTGGAACTGTCAATGTCCTAAATTTTGCTGGATCTTCCCACAGGGAGCAGAGAGGAAAATGAGGGATGATGAAAGGAAACAGTTCCGAAGGAAAGGAAAATGCCTGGACTCCAACAACAATGGTCAGTGCTTGTGTTTGTTCCCTGCTCTGTGCTGAAATCCCTGCCCGTTAACCTCCACGGATCTGGCTGTTCCCAAGCCTGCTGCCCTCAGCACCCTTGGGCAGCAGCCTGGCAGTCAGGCCCTCGCTGGGCTCCTTCCCAGTGTCCCAAAGCCCTTTATGGACACCCACCAACCCTTGGGAATCACTCTGGGCTCCCTTGGGCTGCCCTGGGGGTGCTGCAGGCTCCTGTCCTGTTCCCAGCATTTCTGCTCCCCTCTCCTGGAGCCGTGGGAGCTGAGATGAACTGGACTCTCCATCTGTAGGTCTGAAAGGCTGTTTGCTCTCTGGCTTCAGAGGGAATGAGATCACGTTCCTGCGGCCGGAGAGCGACCTGGAGACGCAGCCGGTGCTGTTCATCCCCAACGTGCACTTCTCCAACCCGCAGAGGTGTGGCTCGGTGAGTCCCCAGAGCACAGCCAGCCTGTCACCCCGGCCTTCCCGGGCTCAGCATTCCCCCCACAGGACTTGTCTTATGGAAAAAGCCCAAACCACAGCACAGCTCCCTGTGGGAATGAGGTGAACTCCCAGTCAGGAGTGGCCCTGTCATGCAGCAGTGATGGGTGAGAGAACCTTTCCAGGCTCCTTCCAGCCAGATATTCCTGTGCTTTCCTCACCTGCAGCTTCCACGGAGGGCTGCAGTGCTAGCAAAACTATCAGTAGAAAATAAATGATAGCAAAATGTGACCATCTCAGTCCCTGTCCCTGTGTGGGTGGGACATCCCCCCACTGTCCTCTGTCCAATGTCCTTCAGAGCTCCTCAGCATTCCCTGCCTCAGAAACCACTGTCTCAATCTGTCAAAAACAGGGAATCTGGAGAAGTTCTTTATATAAAATTTCATCAACTCTAAGAAACTGATGTTTGGGTTTAATTGTGTGATGGGTCAGGAGGAGGGAAATCATGTTTAAAGTGTGCCCAAGTTGCCTCCCCGCAGCCTCTCTGGCACACAGTGATGCTGTGCAAACTCACAGATCCATTTCCTTTGCATTCCAGGTGCTCCCTCCTGCTGTTCCCAACTCTGCAAACAGGTGAGGATGCAGCAGTGTTTATTTCCCATCCATCAGCTGCTCTGCTCCTTTGGGAATGTCAGGGCTGTTTATACCCCCAGGGGCAGGATAACACAGCTCAGTGTCTCCCTGACACCCTGAGAGCCAGAATATGAGTTACACTTTGTCCTGGAAGGGACTCAGGGCTGCAGAAACACGGACACATTTCTGTCCCTGTCAGAGTCACTCCAACATGAGCTGCTCCCTGATTGTCCTGTTGTTCTCATGGAGACAATGATTGAAAGGGAAAACAAAAGATCACAACTGTCACTGAAGGGTTCAAATACCCAGAGGCTGGAAAATAAACTGGAATGAAGTGGAATCACAGTTGAAAAGCAGAATCTCGCCCAGCCTGGGCCCTCTGTGTGGGGACTCCATGAGGGTGCAGAAGGCTTTTGGGTTCGGTGTGACCCCAAACCCTCTGTGGGCCCTCCCTGAGCTCCCCGTGTGCTTTAGGCAGGAAGTTACAACTCTGCTGCTATAATTACAAACCAATACTTAATTGCTGGATGGTTGTTGGAGTAACTGGTTGTTCAGTCAGAAGTTCAGTAGCTGGAATTGTTTTGTTTGTTTTTCCTGTTCTGTCCTCCTGAGAGTGTTGTGTTCCCTCGGCCCAGGCTGCCCCTGAAGCGGAGCGGGGCCTCCTTCACCGACGAGTTCGACCCCATCCCTCCAAAGCAAACCAAGGACGAAGATCCCCAGAGAGGTAACCCCTGGGATGGGAACTCATTTGATTCAGTTAACCTTGGATCTTGAATTCCACGAGGCCACGTGGCTCTGGGGACACTGGGAACGGTCCTGAGCAGTGCTGCCCTGTTCCCTTGCAGTGCTGCTGTACGTGCGCAGGGAGTCGGAGGAGGTGTTTGATGCTCTCATGTTGAAGACCCCGGATCTCCAGGGCCTCAGGACGGCTGTGAGTGTCCCCAAAACCCCTGGGGAACGAACAAACTGCCAAAAAAAGGGAATGGGGTTGGTGAACAGGGAGCTGGGTGTGGGCTGCTCATCTCTCCTGCCTGCTCTCTCTTGGGAATGCAAAGTGGGAGCAGGAGCTGAGTTCTCCCGGCAGCTCCTGGCATGGGCGGTGTTGGTGCTGCAGAGGGAGGATCACACCTCCTGCCCTGTCCAGATCCTCGTGGAAGTCTCCCCTTGTGACAGCACATTCATACTTTCCACTGTCAAACACCTTTTCCATTCTCCAGGCTGGAGATGTGTGATCCGAACCCCCCCCAGCCTCGTGCTGGAATTCCTGGCTGTGTTTGAGGAGCACATGGACATATTTCTGTCATGATTATCAGCAGCATCTCTGATAACCCAGCTCTCTCTGGAGACTGCTGGGAAGGAAACAAACAAGAAACCTCCCAGATTTGGGGTGGCTTTATGGCTGCACTTTAAGCTCTTTTGGTTTTACAAACTTTTAAAAATAGGGAGTTGGAAAAATGTCAGCACAGAGGATTCTTTGCCATCTTCTTCCTCCCCCGTCCCTCACCACAGAGAGTCAAAAACCTTTATGGAAAATGCTTGGCAAAAACCTACAAGACTCCTGCCACCCTAAGACCAAAAGTGAACTTGCCCAGGAGAATGTTCAGGTCATGGTTTTGTTCTCTGGACTAAAACTGGGGGGAAATCCTTTGCTGCTGAACACCCGGGCTCGGTGTTATCTTTGATTTTTATCATGGGAATTTCACTTTACAAGTACAAAGACTTGCCATGTTTTCTCTCACAGATTTCAGAAAAATATGGGCTTCCTGAAGAAAGCATTTATAAAGTCTACAAAAAGTGCAAAAGAGGGTAAGCTAATCTCTCATCTGCTTTTATGCTGTGCCTCCAAACCTGTCCTCTCCAGCCCCTGCCATTGGCTCCAAGAGCATTTTAACAAGATAATAAAAGGTAGAGCCATGTCAGGCTCTGCTATTTGAAGCATATAAAACTCAGATCTTTCTGAGCTTTAAAGATTTGGGATAATGCTTGTTCATATTATATTTGTTTGGAGGGTAAAGTCTCCCAAGGAAAGGATGTTGGGTGAAGGAGGAATTGTTTGGGGAGTTTAATGGTGATCCTTTGTGTCTCAGTCTAAAAGCCTGAGGTTATGGAGAACTTATCAGAGAGGGATCAGTGTTTGCTTCTCCAAAAAATGCTGGAATGTCCCTGGCTCAGGATGAGGGATGGGCCATAGTGAGTATCTGAATTTGTCAGGAGTTCTTCCCCCTGTTGCTGAGCTCAGGGCCCTCAGTGCTGCCAGATGCTGCTCATCCATTAGCCCCAGAAACAGGAATTTTCTCCGCAAAGGAAAAGACCAGCACTGGTGGCTTCAGGGGAGAGGCCACCTTGACTTGGGTTGGCTTTGGTTTTGTTCATGCCTTGATCTGATAAGCAGCGAGTGTTGTTTGGTGATGACTGGGAGGGAAAGCAGGCAGGTGTCCTTCCAGCTCTTGCCAAAGTGCAGGAGCACAGAGGTATCTCATGAAAAGGAAAGGCCACGCCTGGAAATGAGATTAAATAAATAATTTTGACACCTGGTTTAATGAAGGCTGGATGTGACCCATGCCAGCAGCTACTTCTGAAGCGTGGGGAGATTGAAGATATCTCCACTCCGGCTGGTGGCAGGGTCAGGCCCGGCTTCCTGCTCCCCCAGATTTAATTTTCAATAATTTTATCCTGTTGCTCCACCCTAAACAATCTTCTCCTGGTAATTACAGCTTGAGGGGCAGATCTTCATCTGCTGTGAGCCACTGGGGCTCAGTGGGGCTGTGTGGCCTGGCAGCAGGGCAGGACCTGCCCCAGCCATGGCCCTTCCACGGGGATGAGCTCAGCAGATGAACTCGGTCCCAGGGTGACTCAGGAGCAATAATGAGCAATTTTGGATCTTGGTGAGGTTTGGTCTAGAGAAACAATGCAGGGCTCAGATTCCTGATCAACACTCCCTGGGATCGTTTGTGGTTGAGAAATCAGATGGGAGCACGGCACAAGAGGCACAGGTGACTTCTCTGGCTTCCTGCTCTGAGACAGACGGAGATAGAGGGATCAGCTCTGCTGCTGAAGCTTTTGGGTACCCACAGAGTCTCTTTGGGGCACCTGTTGGAGGCCAGAGCTGGGATCCAGGGCTTGGGGGTGGTGCTGGGGGTGGGATGCAGCTGGGAACATTCCGATTCACTGGGCAGACCCTGGACAGTGCCAGAGCCCGAATCCCAGCGTCTCCCTGAATTCCCGACTGTGCCATGGCAGAGTTCCCAGTGCTGGTGAAAGGCAGCTCAGCCCTGAGCCCTGGGCACAGCTCTCACCACAAGAGCCCAGCACAAGGGCAGAGCTGCCACCTCCACCTGGGAAATCTGGGCAGCTGTGCCAGTCCCTGCACCCCACCCTGGCTGCCCTGACCCCCAAGGTGTTCCCTGGGGACACCAGGGCCCCCTGGTTGTGCCTGTTGAACTCTTGGATTTGTCAGATATTCCGCTTTTCTCCTTGTTGTTTTTAATCCTGGCTCGAGGAGCATTGCACAATGAACGCTCCTGCCCCATTAATGACCCCGGTGGGAACCTGGAGGGGATGTGCTTCCTGCAAAGAGAGAATTTGTTCTTTGTGTCCTCCACGCAGTCACAATGTCACAGGGATTCATGGGAGCCCCCGGGGTGATGCCAAGCCCCGCGATTCCCGTTACAGTAACGAAGGGCTCTTGTCTGGCACTGAACCAGGGCCTGGGGTTTAGATCTGCCCTTGAAATGTTTCCTTTTCCTCCTGCCTCCACGGAATTGATTCCAGGTCAGAGACGATGATGATCTGCAGCTCGGCTGGATTTTCCCTTGCGTTGTGCCATGGCTTTAATTAATTTATTAATTAATTAACAGTGCTTGAGCCCCTCAGACCCGGGAAGGTGAACTGCATCTGACCCAGCCGTTCTTTTTCTCTGTAGGATCCTGGTGAACATGGACAACAACATCATCCAGCACTACAGCAACCACATGGCCTTTCTCCTGGACATGGTAGAGGCAGAGAACAAGTTCCAGATCATCCTCAAGGAGCTCTAAAGAGCTGCAGGCAGCACTTCCTGGGACTTCTCTCCAAGCTGGCACGTGTGACCCCACAGAACTCAGCCCGGTGCCCCCTCTTGTTGCCTCGACTTGAACCCCCCACGGCGCCGGGGCCGGGCCACAGACTGCTGTGACATCATCCTGTGAACGTGGAACTCAGCTCTGTTGAGTTTATTATTATTGTTATTATTATTATTTTTTATTTTATTTTATTCCCTTCTGGCACCGGGCCTGAGCTGCTGTTTCAGAGCTGGGCACACAAGGTGACAGTGCCAGGCCTGGGCAGAGAGCAGAGCTGGTGGCCCTGGCAGTGCCTGATGCCAGCCCAGGCCTTGGCCTCTCCCACAGACCCTCCAGAGCATTCCCAGCAGGGCTGAGCCCAGCTCTGAGCTCCTCTCTGGCACAGAGACTCTCCCAGATGCACTCACAGCTCCTGTTGAATGGACACTGCCTGTTGAACACCCTCCCCTGCCGCATCTCTGACTGTAAATACCACGGAGGCCTCCACAACCCTTGTTTATACATTTCTGTATTGTTCCTTTTGTATTTTATATGTTATAAATATGCATTGTTTTATACTGGACTCAGTATGGTGACACAGAGCATTTCAAACACAGGCTACTTCACATTTCTCCGTGAACTCCTTTTGTAACTGTGTTGTTGGTTGTGTTGTTTTGGATATTCCATAGTAATAAAGGCTCAAGGACTGGAAATGAACCATTTTCCCCAGCTCTGGAGTCGGAGTTGGGATGGGCTGTCCAGGAGCCAGGGCAGGGAGGTGACCCCAGAGGCACCAAAAGGACTGGAGGATGGTTTTGGCTGAGGTCTGTCCCATCTGCAGCCATGTCCAGCTGTGGCAGCAGCTGTGGGCCAGGGTCCCCGAGCACTTCCAGGCACAGCCCTGTGCTGGAGGGATTCTGCCACACAGAGCTAGGGACATTTTAAGCAAGTGGAAAAGAAGAGCCCAGTTTGACTTCTGAGCAGAAGCACTTCTGCCTCTCTCTATGTCCCACACGGAATATTCAAACTCCTCCCACTCTGTGCTAAAAGTGCCTGAAGCTGCTTCCCATGTAGGCAATCAAATGCCAGGGGGAGCCCTGTATTTTCTAATTAATCCTCTGACCAATGAAAACCAGGGCCTTTCCTCCTCCCTCCTCTTCATCCTTGGCTTTTCCTGCCCATGTTAAAGATGCACCTGAATCCTGTGAGTGGGGAAGAAAGAGCAGCTCTACTCACACTGGGAAGAGGATTTGGAAATGTTGAAATGTGTCAGCTTGGTGAGTTTTGGATTACTTCAGTGTTGTTTGAGGATGGCCTCTAAGATGAAGCGAAGATAAGGGGGAGGTTTATCAGCCTTTGGGATCTCCCCAGCACTGCTTCACTTCAGATCACAAACTCCTTCTTCAGCAGGGTGGCTCTGAATCAGTGTTGATTCTGTGAGTCCTCCAACAGCAGAATTTCAGCTCCAGTTAAAACCAGTCACACCAGGAATCCCCCAGTGCTCAGTGCCACCAGCTGAAAGCTGCAGGTCCCCTGTCCCCTGCTGCGCTCTGGGCCAGCTCCGTGGCAGGACTGGCTCCAGGGTGACCCTGTCCTGCCTGGCCATGGGGACAAGCACAAGCTGCTCAGGTGGGCCCTGGTAGTGGGGACAGTTTGCTCTGCTGTGCAGGACAGATGGGAAGGGCTGCAGGCAGCCCTGGGCTGTTGTGTGCATGCAGAGTTGGGGGTTTTGGGGACCTCTCACCCCTCAATGAGTTGCTCTGAAAGTCTGACCTTGGGGTTAACTTCCTGCCAGATAAACAGTCACCTATCTGAGCCTCAGTCACTCCAGCCTAACTCGTGACTCCAGCAGCACTACTCCTAATTTACAACAGCAAAAGCCATCTCCGTTGTAACTTTATGTTCCCAGCTGAACAAAGATGAATTTTGCTGGATTTTATGGTGTTGCCTTTCCCACAAACCCATCCTAGGTTTTGCAAGCTGAGACCCACCCTGGCTGCAGCTCCCTGAGTGCACTGTGAGAATGACTGCCCCGTCTGGGGCTGGGATGGAGGCAGAGACCCAGCAGCTTTTTCTGTGCAGCTTTGGGTAGTCGTGGCTTTGCCGGGGTTGAAGTCCCCGGTGCCTGCTGCGTGCAGGGAAACGCTGCCGGGGCAGAGTCCCCACCCCTGCCCGGCGAGGCGGGTGTTTTGCTGACTGGCTCAGTATCGCTCATCCCTTCCAGCCAAGGCGAGTTGCTGGGAGGTTGCGTAAAGCAGAGCTCCCAAATATGCGAGAGCATTCCTGACTCCTTGCCCGGAGCCCACCAGTTCCTTTTGAAGATTGAGATAGGAGCGATGAAGGCGATTTTCACCCCGAGCACCAAAGGTCGTGTGAAAGCACCGAGTGTTTTGCAAAGGGCTCCCTCCCTGGGGAGCTGCCCGGACCCCGCTTTGTGCTGACTCCAGCCAGTAACGCTCACCTGAGCTGGGCCTGGCAGGGGGTGGCAGAGGGGGTGTCTGGACTCGTGCTGAGCACAGGGTGTGGGACAGAGCCCGGTGCCCGTCCCTGAGCCAGCAGCACCGGGCCCTGCCCTTCTCCCTTAGTCCTGCCCTGGTCAGGACAGACGCCCCTCCAGGGTGACTCCCCAGCCTCCAGCACTGGGAGTTCTCTGATGAAAACACAGAGGAGCCCATTGGTTGTTTTAATTACTCAACATCTACAAAACTGGAAGCTTTCAAACCAATTTTAGCTAATGATCATCTTCCAATTCTTAGAACCGAGTACCACTAATTAGCTCCTGGTAAGCCAGCCCTGGCAGGCCAGCACAGGCCTGCTCATTGTGTGCAGAGTCTGAGGGAAATCCTGACGCAGGAATCCCACTCTGGCATCCCAGCTCTGCTGTTCACAGGCCGGGAGCTGCTTCCTCCCCCAGCTGGGGAGGAAGGAAAACTTCCCGAGTGCTCCTGGTGAAAAAGTGCCCACAGAGACAGAAATGCATAAAAACGAGGAGCAGCAGGTTGAGAGCTGAGTTGTGCAAGAGCTCTGGTATCCCCAGCGCTGGGTGGAGGGCTCTGCTCCTCACTTCTACAAACAACACCCAGTTTCTGTGTCTTTATTCGTGCTTATTCACTCCTTGCATCATCAGGCAGGCAGCTGAGGAGCCCGGTGTGTGTGGTGTGGCTCTGCAGGGCTGTGAAGGGAAAAACAGCATCCTGTGTTTTGTCAGGACACCCACGCGCCGTGTCCGGAGGTGCCCTGGTGCTGTGCTGGGGATTAAAGTCAGGGAAATCAAACCCTGCCTGCGTCTGTTTAGAGGTGTGCAAAGCTTTGCTAAAGCTGCTGAGGGCTCCCCCAGCTCTCTCAGTTACCTCCCCAGGTACTGCCTTGGATTTATAGCATTAAATTTCTGGGTGAGATGGGCACTAGTACCTCCGGACCTCTGGGAATGTCCTGGAGTAATCAGCTGGAAAGTGGCCACAGAATCAGAGCTCAGTGCTCACAGTCAGGGTGCACAGACTTGGCTTTCACCTCAGTGAGTTGAGGGTTGTCTTGGTTGTACTTTTGCCTGGGAGTCCTGGAAATGCTGAGCCCCTGGCTCTGAGGCAGCCCAGAATGAACTGCTGCATAAGCAGCCTTTGGTAAAGCTGCTGTTCTGTGTCAGCCCCTGAGCGACTTAATTGTGATTTTGCCTCCCTTAGCTCTGTTCTTTGGGGCACAGCCCAGAACAGCTCTGTGTGCTCATGCACTGGTGTAGTATTGCAGCGTTTCTGATCCAGTTGCCATAAAAGACTGAGGAAAATGAAAGGGGGATTTCTCCACAACCTGCAGAAGGTGTTTCTTCTGTTAATTTGTAGCCATTGTGGGCCTGACCACCCTGGCCTGGCTGTGTTCCTCTAACCTGGGAGCCAGTCGGGATTTGCTGGCAGGAGATCCCAGCTGAGTCAGGAGCTGCTCTGGGAGCTGGCACCTTAGTGCCAGGCTGGGATAGGAGCTGCTTGTGGCAGCAGAAAAGCCCATTTCCCCATTTGTGCTGCCAGAGGGGCTCAGGACAGACCAATATCACCAGGGTGTCCCCTCAGTGTCTGTGGCTGGGACAAAATCTGCAGCTGGGTGAGTTCAAACGCTGGGAATCACAGCAGGAACTGCTCCTTTCTGCTCTCCCAGCCCTTCATAACCTCCCAGAAGGACTTGGGGATTTTAGAAGGAATACACAGGGCAAGAAATGAGTGTGATTAACTGAAAAAGCCATATTACTTGAGCCTGGCAACAACGAGCCAATGGGCACTGAGGGACGAGATCCCACAGCTCCGCCCTGGGTTAGCCGAGCTCTGCCTCCACCCCGGGATGAGCTCGGCATCCAGGCAGGGAAGAACTGCGCCGGGAGATGGGTTTGCGGCTGCATCTGCCTCTCTTTTACCAGGGCCAGCATCCAGCTCTGCTCCTGTCCCACAGCAGCCGGGCAGCTGCCCACTGGTCTGCAGTGGTGGCCCGTCCCTGTCAGGCAGGGGGCTGTGTTTAACCCATTCCTCTCCGAGGGTGGGTCCCTCCTGCATCCCCAGGCATGTCCCGATTCCAAGCCACAGGAGGTGTTTCTTCTCCCATTTCACTCAGCTTTAGGTCAGGAAGGCTCTGGTGAAGCCAGAGCAAAGGGGTGCTGGGGGTTCTGATGCTGTTCTGTGCCCCCACCCTGTCCCCTCCAAGTGCTCCCCTTTTCCCATCAAACAGAGGAATTCTGCAGCTGGAATGTGTTGTACCAACACCCAGAGTGATGTGAGTTTTACACACACACAGAACTCACAGAACCTGTTTGTCCAAAGCCCTGACAGTCACTGATGCTTTAATGGCCTTTACACTGCAAACATGCTTTTATTTTTTCAACCTTCCCTTTAAAAATAATATTGTAAAATATGAACCAGCCAAGCTGGACAAGGAGCTGGTAGTGAGGACTCCAGAGCTGCTGCGTGGCGCTCAGGGTGACACCAGACCATGCTGTGCTCTGCTCTTAGGAGGATTTAGATGCTTGGTGTCACCCCAAACCCTCTGTCCCCACGTGGCTCCCCTGTGCCCTGTGACTGAGTTGAGTCCCTCAGCAGTGGTGCCTGTCCTCAGGTGTTCCCAGGTGAGCTCTGCTCATTCCCTGCTCCATTTTCCCTGCTGGGTGGGCAGTGGGGCTGCTCAGCCCCGTTTGTGGTTTGCTATCTCTAATGCTCCAGGACAATCTTTATTTTTACCTGGCCCTTCCTGTGGTCTGTGCTCTGTCTCTGCATCCACAAGGTCACGGAGCCCAGGCAGAGGAGGATCTTTACCAGGTGGGATGGTTGGAGCAGAGAGATTCCAGCAGAACTTCTGGCTTTTGGGAGAAAAAGAGGTTTGAGGAACTTGTTGAGGGTTTATATCTGGAAATAGAAGCTGTGGTTTCTGGGGAGGTGGATGCTTAATCCTTCTCAGCCCAAGATCTTTGGGAAATGAAGTGCTTTGGGAAGTGGAAGTGCTATGGACAGCCTGTGATGTTTATTGTAAAATACATGGATTTGCCATGGTCCAGCCTTGCAGAGACCTGGCTGCTCCCCTCTCCAGACAGTGCTGGAACCAGGACAGTGATGCCAAAGGACTCCAGCTGGGAGTCCCTCCTGCTCTCTCCCACTGCCTGCAACAGCAGAGGGGGCAAGCTCTAACCCCAGCAGCTGGGTGTGGAGTGTTTGTGTGTTTTCTGATAACACAGGCTGGGGATCTTCCCTCCTCATATTTAATTTGCCCTTTCCTCCAGCCCTCTGTCCTTATCAAATCCCTCCTGGCATTGCTTCCCTCCCAGCTTCCTTTTTCCCAAAGCCCTGTTATGAGATCCAGCTGCTGAGAGATGTAGTAAAGATACCCCTGTTGGGTAAGGAGAGCCCTGGGCTTTCTCATGGGCTCATTCTTTTCCATGGTCAGGAATTTATTGTTGATCTTAATCTCAGGCCAGGCAACGTCACTGCCTGGTGACAATAAATGTTCTTGAACAATCTGCTGATGGATTTATTTGTCTTCCCAGAAGGATCCCGAGGGGCAGGAGGGCTGGGGAGAAGGGAGTTTCTGTTCATGCCTTTTTGTCCCTCTGAAGTGGTGGCAGGATGGAATACCTGGGAATGGCAGCTCTGGCTTGAAGGAGCACTTTTACAAGCCTCTCTCCAGCTCTCATTCCCAGCCTCAGCAGGGGCTGAGGACATGGCCAGGTTTTATCCATCCCATTCCTTGGGATGCTGTGCAGCCACGGGTGTCCCTCAGTATTCCTGCCCAGGGCTCCCCAGATTTGGGTCTTTCTCCTCAGTGTCTTCCTCTGGGGGTGAGTTCAGCCACAAAACCAGCCCAGCCTAAAGCCTCTGCTTGGGATGTGAGGAATCTTTTTCCAGGTCAGGTGTGCTCTGGCTTCTTGCTCCATACAATGGGGATAAGAAGTGGCCCCCACATCCCGGGGTGGTGCAGGGTTTAATTACTGTTTGTAAATGTCCGGGAGATCAGCTGATAGAGGGCCCCTGATCCACTGCTCCAGGCTGCTCCCAACCCACACTGCCCTTCCAGGCACTGCCACCTCCGAGCCACTTCCTGGGACAACAACTGTCCCCTTTGGAGCAGCGCACAGTGGGACACTCTGGGATCACCCTCCCGAGATGGATTTTCATACATCCCATGGAAGTGGGGTGTCTTCCAGGCTGCACTCACCTGGAAGGAGTTTTCTTTGCTTCCTTGGTGGGTTTGTGTGGCTGAGGCTGCAGACTGTGGAGCAAACCTGTAGTAAATGCATAGTTCCTTGTTAGGCAGGAGGTCTTTGACTGGAAGGAAGATGTTATTCCCTTGGGAGACACCTTGGTGAGGGAATCCATGTTGGGGTGACCTACAAGACAAACAGGAAAGGGATGTAAATACCAGCCCAGGCACTGAGGAAGGAGAGTGCATCCAGCAGGGAATGTGAGAAAGGAAGAGAACCGGTGTGACAGGACCGTGTGGGGAAGCTGCTGCTGGATTGGAAAAGTCCTGGGCACAGCTGATTTCAAGGGACACTGATAAGGCAACACTGAACTTAGTCCTGAGCACAGGAACAAAAGCACCATTAGTGATTTCAGGGAATCAAACAGGAGAGCTCCCAGCTGGTGTCAGCTGGAAGATAAACTCTGTGCCCTCACGCCAGGTCTCACCCTCAGCAGGCAAAGGGCCAGGAGATCTTCTGGAGCTTGGTACGTTATGCACCAGTGTGGCTTCTCCTGAAGCCTCTGGCATTTCCACTGTTGTGGGGTGTTCTGGTGATTCCTTACAGCTACTCCAAACTTGCAGAGTGGTTTCTGGATGGTTCTCCCAGCAGAGGTTCAAAGGGACCTTCCCAGAGCTCATGGAAGTCTCCTGTGACACTTCAATCCAACATGCCCTAAGAAGCTCTGGATCTGTGTGTGAAGGTGCTCCATGGAGGAGCAGAGCCAAAGTCAGCAGCTCCAGCTCCCTCCCAGCTCCAGGCTCATGGATGTGGAGAAAGCCATTTCCCAAATTTTTCCAAATTAAATCCTCTTGTGGTTTGGGCCATAAACACTGTCTGGGCAGAAGTGGTATTGCTTTGCTTGCAGAAATGGTGAGTTTCAGAAAGAAAAAGGGCTTGGGGATGCCTTTGAATTGCCTTTACCTGTGGGTGATGACCAACAAAGGCAAACCCACATTTCAAATCCAGTTGTCTCCCTGTAAGTGGTTACAGGTTACTTGGACCAAAAGCTGGGAGAGCTTCCCAAGGGCAGGAGGGTCTCTCTGCGACTGCCCAGGACCTGAAACTCTGGCAGGAAATGTTTCTGTGTGTGACTGCTGTGTCCAGCATCCTCCATCACCTCTATGCATCTGATTTTGTTCAGGGCCCCAGAATTCCAGGTGGGAATTGCTGTCGTTACAGTCAGGAATCTGTGGTGCCAAGGGTTATGAGAGTTACCCTAAATCACAGAATAGATCACAGTGAAATGGGGACAAAATTCTTCAGATTGCCAGGATGCAGCTTTACCTCCTGGAACATCCTCTGGGATTTAAAGCTTTTACTAGTGACTGCTCAGATTGACTTTTCTACTGGGCTGTAGGGGGAGGAAACATCTGATGGGCAAGGCTCACTCAGTGATGTGGGAGAGGCCAGTTCAAGGTGGAGCGGAGAGGAGCAGCAAAACCCCTGCATTACAGATTCAAACACAGATTCAAAGTTGATGCTTTTTCTCCATCTTTTTTTCCCTTATATTTCCTATGGCAAGCTGGTGAAATGCTGAGATGTTGAACTGCCTTTGTTGTAACACAGGGTTTGGTCCCAGAGCTGAGGATGGCTTTGAGGACTGCTTGGAAGCTTTCCTTGTTTCTCACTACTTTTTTTTCCCCTCAGTTTTAATCTGTCACTCAAAACCAGATCCTCTAGTGACTACACAAAAGTTCCTTTTTGCTGAGTGAGAGCAGTGACCACGAAACTGCAGGATCTGTCCACCTTCTTCTTCTGAGATGTCTCTTTGTCTATAGTCATAAATTATCAGCCACTGCCATCTTTTAAATAGATAGTTTCCTGTTCTGCCTCTTGTAGGTTAGATATTATCTCCCCCAGTAAATCATGAGTCAGTGATTAATTCAAGAAGGCCGTTCCCAGAAGCAAATTCTTACAATGTTAAAATTAATACGATGCGGAGCCATTATACCATGATAGAGAAAATAATTACGGCCTGCAAACCAGTTTAATCAACACAGAACATGCTGGGGCAGGTGCTCAGCCTCAGTGAGTCACGGCAGGAGAGTTCAGAGTCCCAGTGGAGGGGCTGTGTGAGTGAACAGGATTGTCCCGTGTCAGCTGAGCCCGCGATCTCTCCGTGTGTGCTCTTTGCACACCCAAATTGGGAGGGAAAACACCTTTGCTGGTGTTTAAACAGCATCAAGTGACTGTAAAAGCATGAATTGCTTCAGTGCATGCAGCCACTTAAGATGTCTCAGCTGATGAGTGGCAGCTTATTAAGCTGATTAAGTTGTGTCTTCACTCTGTGTTAAGCAGCTCTGCAAAGTCATCACATATTCTGGAGTCAGCAGGCTCTGCCTCAGCACAGGGATGGGGCTGCTCTAGGAGCAGTCTGAGAGGGGACAACTCACAGGGAAATGGCTCAAAATCTGGGGAAAACTCAAAAACTCTCTCTAGAAATAACAAAACAATCCCAAAGCAATCACAGCTACAGCAAGACACCACAGAAGGGACAAAGCAGCCCGGGAGATGTGTGTATGTTATTATAAACCATCTGATAATGGGTAATAACACTGGGTGTTCTGTTAACAGCTCCCACATCTCAAAACACCCTGAATTCCTGTGGATCAAGGCTTACAACACCCTGCTGCAGCCAGGGCACCCTGCAGGGCTGGGGAGCAGGCACAGAACAGTTAAGTGACTTGCACAAGGGTGAATCAGCAAGACTTGAGGAACTGAACCTGAAGGCAGGTGCTGAGCTGGAGGAGCTGGCACAGCTCCCCAGCAGTGCCACCAGCTGTGGTCCTGCACCCCCTGAGCCCAGCAGTGCCACCAGGCATGACCCTGCACCCCTGAGCCCAGCAGTGCCACCAGGCATGACCCTGCACCCCCTGAGCCCAGCAGTGCCACCAGGCGTGGTCCTGCACCCCCTGAGCCCAGCAGTGCCACCAGGCATGACCCTGCACCCCTGAGCCCAGCAGTGCCACCAGGCATGGTCCTGCACCCCCTGAGCCCAGCAGTGCCACCAGGCATGGTCCTGCACCCCCTGAGCCCAGCAGTGCCACCAGCTGTGGTCCTGTACCCCCTGAGCCCAGCAGTGCCACCAGCTGTGATCCTGCACCCCTGAGCCCAGCAGTGCCACCAGGCATGGTCCTGCACCCCCTGAGCCCAGCAGTGCCACCAGCTGTGGTCCTGTACCCCCTGAGCCCAGCAGTGCCACCAGCTGTGATCCTGCACCCCCCGAGCCCAGCAGTGCCACCAGCTGTGACCCTGCACCCCTGAGCCCAGCAGTGCCACCAGCTGTGACTTGCCAGTGCCTTTTTAAGAGTTAGGGTGGCCAGAACTAAGCCCACCATTCCAGCAGCACCAGTGATGGCATTATTGTATTTCCTGTATTGCTTTCCAGGTCACATGAATTTTATGCTTTAATTTTAACTGTGCGTCAAGGTAGATGTCTTCACAGTTTCAAAATTTTAATCCTTTAATGCAAGTCTCCTGTTGCATGGAAAGCTGAGTATTTCTGGGGATGGGGAAGATCAAATTTCTCTGCTGTTTACGGGGCAATTTGTATAGACTGGGAGCCACAGCACATCTAAAATCTCACCTGGAACTTCTGAGCTGGGCCTAATTAATTCAGCATGTGGGCAGAATGCTTTATTTGCAGTACCACACCTTTCCTGCCTCTCTTCTTTTCCTGGGCTTTTCAAAAAGAGGACTGGGCAGGATTCTATTTATAGAGCCAAATAAATCCAGCCCTGCCTGTGTTGTACGTGATCCCTCCAGCTTTTCAGATGTGGTCCCATGAAGGGCTGAATGCCCTTCATGTCCTACTTCTGCCAATCCCAGAAAGAAAAAACAGTGGGAATTGGAAGGTCTGGGACCATACAAGATAAAAGAAACAGCTTTGTACTAACACAAATGTGAAATTATTCCAGTGTGTAGGATGGGAAGAGCTGGAGTTCCTGATCTTTAAGAACATTGTGTGAACTTCATTAATTGTCTTGTCTGGCAGTTGCCAATGGAGAAGATTCTGGAGGTGCCTTGGTTCCTGTTCTGGTGACTTGAGAGTTGGATTCTGACAGTGACCAGATGCCCCCTCCCCAAAAATGGCACAGGAGGGAAAGAGAACAGGGAAAGGCCTGGGATTGAAGAACAACACAATGGGCAGTTGAGAGGAGAAAATTAAGTTGGGGCATTATTCTTCTCACACAAAGACACGAGGATGAAGGGGTTTAACTGTGTTTGGCAGGAGCAAGAAGGAGCAGGGAAGATGCCAGGCTCAAAGAAGGGGAATGGATGAGCAAAGGGTTGATTAAAAACACCATCCAGATGGAACCTGTGCTTGGCCACAGCAGCAGCAACCCTGGAATGACTCGACCCCCTGAAGGAACAACCAGCAATGTCTGGAAGAGGAGGCTCCTGCTCTGCTTGGCCTTGCAAAACTCTGAAGGGAAGAGTGGCTGGGAGTGAGCAGGCAGTGCTGGCTGCTGCAGAAGGTGCTGATTTATTGTGAGATCACAGGGAACTCTTCCCGCTCTGTTTTCCTCCCTCAGCTGAGCTGTTCCCTGCTGCATGCACGGACAAGTGGAACGGTGCTACTATGGTGCTAAAAATAACAAACACCAAATGTGGGCCACTCCATGAAAACTGGGAGAGCTTTGCAAGGAATCAGATCCCAAGGAATCAGTCCCCAGTTCTCATATGCACACACAGACCTGGTGGATTCAGCCTTTCCTGTAAAAATGACCTGAGTTATCAAGCAGCCGAGCACAAATCATCTTTTCCACTTATTCTTCTTTGTAGGAAAACGCTTCAGGACAGACCCAAATTTGAGGTGTGTGATGCAACTCTGTGAATTTCAGCAGAACTGCTCTGGCTTGGGCTGTTCCAAAATTACCGGAGATTTCTGAAGATGTGGTCTGAGGGCTCATCCGCAGGGAGCAGGGATCCTGAGCCAGCTATTCCTTATCAACAACCACAACCAGAACAGACCCTGCGCTGCCCTGGCCATGGGGTCCATCTCCACATGGCCCTGCCATGTGCTTGAGGTTATCCAGCCCGTGCTCTGTGGCCAGGAGGGTTGTGCTGAGGGAAGCAGGACCTGCCCAATTCTGCTGGAGCTGATTATTAAAATTGCAGCAGGTTTCCAGAGCAGCTGATAAAAAACTGCATCCGCAAGCTCCTTCTGCCCTGGTGCTGCTGCCCAGCCTGTGAGGCTTGGATGCAACCCCTGCCCCACCAAGGGCAGCTCCTGCTCGGGCAGCACGTTCCTGATTAGCACCTTCCAGGACAGCACGTGCCGGGGAAACAGCTCCGGAGCCCTTCTCCCATCCCGTGCATCCAGCTCTGGGTTTGGCACATCCATCATCACCTCAGTGCTGCTGAGGGTAATTGGAGATTAGGCACCTCCACACCCTTGGAGATTTAGCTCCTTCACGCCTCAAAGTGCCCTCAGAGTCCCTGGAGTTGTGTTTGGGTGATGCAAGGGTCACTGTGCTGTGAGGCAAATCCACCAGGAGCAGCTCCCAACCCCAGTGGCCTGGGTCCTGCAGGGATGTGTGCAGACAGGGGTGAACTGGCAGAGTGACACAAGTGGGTCAGGTCACCTGTTGGGTGTTCTAGGTCAGGCAGAGAAGCAAATATGTTCCTTCCACTGCCTAAATTACAAGTGGGTAACCCTGCTCAAGGAATGTGCTCCAGAATGGCTGAGGAGGACACAGCCAAGTGCTTCAGGTGGAGGAAGCCAAGGCAGCAGCCCCCAAAAGGTCTGGTGTTGATGGGTCCAGTGCTTCCCCTCCTGACTTGCTGCAGGAACTCTTCTCCAGGGATAAAGCCTAGGAGAGAAGCAGCCAAGCCCTTGTGTAGTTTGTGGTTTGGCCTCCTGCCCACTCTGCCCTTCATGCAGGAAATTCTCAAAGGGAAGGGAGTGCTTTGTGAAGCTCCCTGCAGACTCTGCCTCCTCTCCTTTAGTCACACTCAGCATCAGGTCAGCTGGCACTGCTGGAAGCTGACCAGGCAGACTGATGGCGCCTACAGAGAGTATTTAAGCAACTTCTCCACCTTGATCATTTTTGCCTCATCTTTTTTTGTCCTTTACGTCCTTGATTGCTGTTATTCAGCCCTGAGATAATGCACTCCTGATATCGCTGAGATGGGAGAGACAAGCAGGGAGCAAGAGATCAAAGGAAGGAGAAGAAAGAGAAGATGCCAAAGGCAGAAGAAGAAAGAAGGGAAGATGCCAAACACTTCCTTGATTTACCTACTTTACATACCCAGTACAGAGTTTCAGAAATCCTTCATGTACGTAATTTTGGGAGTTCTGGGGTTACCACGTAGTCCCCAGACAGCGGGAGGCTGTGGAAGGGCATCCTCCTCCCCCCAGCTGAGGAAGTAGCTGGGAAGGTGGATCCAGAAAGCCCAGGAGGCCCTTGGCACCTGCGAGTGTTGGCTGGGCTTGAAAAGGAACCCGGCCGGGAGCAGGCTGGGAAATCACGGCGGGTTTAACGCATCTTTCTGCTTCCCTCTGCTGGTGGAAGGAGGGTGTAATTCCTGAAAATCAGGGATCATCGGGGAGGGCCGCAAAAGGCAGAGAGAAGGGTCACCTGGTGGTATCCCTGCGCAAGGATTAACTCCACTGATTGCTCTGAATGTGCTCCTGAAGAAATGCAACGTGTGTGTCCTGGAGGGCTCAAAACCTTGGGGAAAACAGGGCCAGAGCTGGGTGGGTGGGAGACGGGGAGGTGGCACAAAGGAGATGATGTATCTGGAGTTGTTTCCAGGTCGAAACCACTCATATTGCATTACCATTTCTCATTCCATTAACTGTGAGTACACAGTTAATTTAATGACCTTGATCTAAACTTGGATGCTATTCTTGTCACAGAACAGGATCATTATCAGTAGCAAAAAAACCACCCCTCATAAACTTCAAACATTTTTGTTACTCACTGGGTTATACTGAAATCCCTTTGATTGAGACTTAAATATCTTTTTTTCATTTCCCTCCAGTTTCAGTCACTTTCCTGTGGTGTTTATAAGGACTGGAGGAAATCTTGAAACCTAAAAAGAACAGCCAAGGATAGCAACACTGAATATGGAGATCCAGGAAACATGTGAACACAACACCAGCTTTCATTTGAAATGGGACGTGGAAGATGAAGGCAAATCCAACATTAATGCAGTATTCCCACCAGGAAATCAGCATTTCATTTCCCTGATTTATTTAAAACCCCCTTGGAAGCCCTGCTGTTGATGAATGTGACTCAGTGCTGTTAAATCCCTTTTGCAGATCTCCTCCTTTAGTGAGTCAGGGACTCGAACAACACCGTCACGGGGTTCTGACCCTCTCCAAGCTGCAGATGTGAGGGCAGAGGCTGGGCACCCCTTCAGCTGCCAGAAATACGGTGACAAAAGCACCGATACCTCTCCTAATGAAGCTCTCAAGCCACAGAGCTGCACCAGCAACAGGAAAGTTTAAACAGAAATTCCATGGATTTGCCCCAGCACCATGAGGGAGCAAACACGAAACTTTCCCCTGCAGCACATCACGATTTGATGTGTTTGATTTTGATGCACTTCTTATTCCCTTGTGCTGGTTTGGCCTCAGGAGGAGGATTTTGGACCTGGAACATCTCTAACCCGCTGTGGCTATAAATAGTTCCAGATATCCCTTGATTTGCTCCAGTAATGACCCCTGGCTGTGTTTTGAGTGAAAAAGTTTGACGTGGTTGCGGTTTTCACCCTTCAACTCTGCACTCACTGTGGTGAGTGCTGTTTATTTTTGGAACATGGCACTGAATGGTGCTTTTCTGCTTGAGGTACCTCGTGCTCCACAGCATCCCTGAGCCGGAAAGGCAGCAATCCCGTCCCAGCCCACACGTCCAGTGTCGCGACTCAAGTTAGACCCGTGATTTTGCCTCTAAGCTCAGTTCCAGTTCTGAACGTGCAGCAGCGCCGAGGCTCCAGAGCTGGCCCAGGTCAGCCATGGCCTTCGCTGTCTCCAGTGAGTGAACCTGGCGCTCGGGGGCCGAGAGGAGGCCCTGAGGTGGCGCCCGCAGGTACAGCCTCAGGTAAGGCCCTGGAGGGCGCTACCGGAAGTCGCCTCACGGCCCAGCCCCGCCCAGGTGAGGCGGCGCCGGTGCACGCTGGGAATGGCGAGTACCTGAGCGGCTGAGGCAGCGCGGGGAGCACCGGGGACATCTCCGTCCCCCGCTCAGATGAGGTACGCGGCCTGTATCCGCCCGTTCCTGCCGGTGCATCCCCGGCCCTCGGCGGCACCGGGAACGCCGACACCCGGTTGCCGAGACAACAGCCGCCTCAGCTCTCCTCCAATCACCGTGCCTGTTACTTTGAGCAGTGCGGCAGGTGCCCAATCACAGGCAAGCTCTCAGCGCCACTGCGGCTGGTTTAAGGTGGCTCGGAGGAGGCGCATCACGCATGTGCCGTAAGGCGGCTCGGGCTGCTTCTCGCGCCACCGAGAGCCGCGCACACGGGGAGGGCGGGAGGGGCGGATCCCACCGGGGAAAAGCGACGTCTCGTCGTGGGGAGGCGCCGGGCCGCAGCTGTCCCTGCAGCCTTGGGCCGGGGAGCGCCCCGGAGCCCCGGGAGGTGCCCGCGGGACCGCCCCGCCCCAACCGAGCGGCGGAACGCAGCTTCTTCCGCCCGGCCCCTCAGAGCCCTGCGCCCATAGGCTGGGCCAGGCCCCGCCCTTGCGCAGCAGCCAATCCTCGCTGTCACCTGGGGCCCGGCCCTTGATTGACAGTGCTGGCGGCCAATCGGAGGGGCCGGGCAGGAAGCGACCGCGGCGCTCGACCGGGAGCCGGAGTTGGGGGCCGGGGCCGGGCGTGGGGCAGCGACGGGGCCGGTGAGTGGCGGGACCGCTCCCGGGGGAGCAGGGGAGGCAGCGGTGCACCGGAGGGTTTGGTGGGAACAGCGCAGGTCCCGGCCCGGGGGTGTCTGGGTGCTCTGCGCTGCCCGGGCAGGGTTTGCTCCCGATGGGAGGGGGATTTGCTGCCCCATCCCCTCACAAATGGGTGGTTTTGCCCTTTCATGGCTGTTGTGCCCCCACGCTGGGACAGCCCGGCTCTCTGGGGGTGCAGGGAGCTCGTGTGGTGCTTTCCAGACACCTCCAGTGAGTTTGGCTCGGAGGAATTCGGGCTCTGAGGAATCCAGGCTCCAGAGTGCTGGCAGGGATTCCCCTGGATTGACCTCTGCTTGCAGAGGGAGCAGCGCTGTCATCCCCAGCACGTGGGGATGGGGTGACTCATGGAGCGCTCAAACTGAGGTTCAGGGAGGAGGGAAATGAAAAGCAGAGCTTGGAGGACTTGAGAGCCTTTGTGGTGCTGTTAAATGCCAGCTGAGTGTGTCACCCCTGGGGCCCAGCCGGTTCACAAGAGCTTGTAAAGCAAAGTCTGTGTGAGTTTCTGTCCAAGGCTTTCTAAGAAGACATTTAAAAGAAGCAGATTTAAAATCTGCTTTCTTGTTTTATGTGCAGCTGGGAGTTTGATTCCAGAGGCGTTTCTGTGGCCTATCCTTCACTGCAGGTTTTGGACCACTGATTTATTTGATCTAATTCTTTGGGTTTTCTTTCTTTTTTCCCTTAGATTCGCCTTGAAGGAATACAACCCTGCCGCTTCACTGACTGGCTGGAAACAGTGGCTCATCCACCCTCCTGCCTGCCTGTGGTGCCCACCCTGAGACAAGGCAGGGGAAGGGAAGCAGCAGAACTTGTTTGTGCTTCCCTGAACTTGTCCAAGGGAACAGGATGGACGGCAAGGAACGGTACCAGAAGTTGATTCCAGCAGGGTCCAAGACTCTTCTTTAAAGAGAAGTTCCAGCACTGAGGAAGCTGAAAAGCAAAAAAACCACCCCAAAATGGAAGGAGGCAACAGCCCCAGCCTGCAGTTTCAGCAGCTCCCGTTGGCCACAGCAGCAGTTTCTGTGCAGCCACACACAGACTCCTTCTCTTACAAGGTCAGCTTTCCACCCCAGTGTGAAAGTTTCCATCCCCAGAAGGCCCTGATGGTTGGAATAACCTGATAATGGTGTTGGTTTGGGGTTATTTTCTGCAGAAAGGGCTCTGTCTTTGTATTCAGCTATTCCTGGAGGCTCTGGGGTGTCATATCCTGGGTATAGCGAGAGAAAGAGAGAAATTCTGTGTCTGCAGAGCAGAGAAACTGGAGGAAGGAGTGGCAGTGGCAAGGTGTGGACGTGTGAAGGTGTTCAGGTGCAGTAATTCTGACAGGTGCCCTTTCAGCCTAAGCCATGCAGCAGTAACAGAGCAGAGGTTCTGCTTAGCTCTGTGCATTCAGGTGTTTGAATTTCAGTGGGGTCAGCCCACAGCAGAGGCTGCAGCTGGGGTGGGACATGGGGCTGTAATTCCTCCTTGTTCTGCAGCTGGGAACAGATAAATTCTGTTTGAATCCCGGATTCTGAAGGTGCTCAAAAAATCTCTGCAAGAAGGGCTTTTTTTTTTTTTTTTCAGTGGAAAATGTCTTTTGAGACCACAGTCCTGGGCCCTTGTGGACCCAAGTGCTGTTGACTTGAGGCTGTCACAGCCCAGAAACTTCTGCACTGTGGTGACCCAGTGACATCCTCCTGCCACCTTCTCTGTCTGTCCTGGGATCCTCTCTCAGGTGGTTTTGAGTGAAGCTGTTTGGGCAAGTCTTATTTTTGTGCATTCTGATACAGAGGTTTTTGTTCTGCTGCTAAGAATTTAAAATCCTAAAGTTCTTCTGTGTATGAGAAAATCAAGATTAGTACATTTATTCATATTCACCTCTGAGTGTGAGCTGGGTTATCCCAAATCAATCCAGGTAAGGGCTGGACTGAAGGAACAGTGCTAATGACATGTAATGAGATTTAGACAGTTTTGGGAGCACACAAATGTTCAGTGGCCTGGCTTAGCCTCAGGCTCTTCTCTTCACTCCTCTACATCTCCTTTGTGACTCAGCCTGCTTTACATCCTTTTTTTTTTTTAAATTTCAAATTCCATCTTTAGAGCGTGAGAATTGCTGCTGAGCTGGGGATGCCAGTGCAGAAGAGGTTGGGAGCTGTCAGCAGTCTCCTGTGACCTTGGGAATAACTGGTTTATGTAAAAAGCAGCCTAAAATCTGTGATAATTGGGCTGCCTCATCAGATGGGCTGAAGTAGTGACTGAACCAGCATCTGTCACAAGTGGAGAAGAGCAAAATAGTTGGGAAGCAGAAGTTCCTGATCTATTCTCTGTCAAATTCCAGGGCAATAAAATCCTCATAAAGGAGTTTTTCAAAGGGAAGAGTGAGTGATGGTGTGGGTTTTTTTAGCCTTATCTTCCTCCTCTCTGAGAAACTGCAAACTAATTGAAGTCTCTTGGAGAAAGTGGCTGTTGAGGTTTATCTTCCACCTGAGTTCACAGGTCTGGAGCACAGCCACAGCACTTATCTGAATTGCCCCAGATCGGTAGGAGGGGAGGAAGATAAACAGGGTTTATTGACAGCTGGGTGTTGGACCAGGTGACCTTTAAAGGTCCCTTCCAACCCAAACTATCCCATGATTCAGGAACGGTTTTAAAAGTCTGCTCTCCTCCAGAGTGTGCAAACCCCTCTGAATCCCTTGGCTAAATTTAATTATTGTGTGTTCCCTTTGCTTTTGCAGGAGAACTTGATTGGAGCATTACTGGCTATTTTTGGGCATCTTGTCAGCAGCATTGCACTCAACCTCCAGGTGAGTGTCCTGAAGCAAATACTCATCCTGCACTGAAACAAACAATCAAACATGACAAAGCTGCTTTTTTTCCTGTTTTCTTGCCTAGAAATACAGCCACATCAGGCTGGCAGGCTCCAAAGACCCCCGGGCCTACTTCAAAACCAAGACCTGGTGGAGTGGATTGTTCCTGCTGGTGCTGGGAGAACTGGGAGTGTTCTCCTCCTACGCCTTTGCTCCTCTCTCACTGATTGTGCCCCTCAGTGCAGTGTCTGTTGTGGGTAAGGAGGAGAGAATCTGACTGTGTTCCAGTGGGAGATGCCTGACTCCATAATTCACTGTTTCTCTCTCTCCTTTCCTTTTTATTTTTCATAGCTAGTGCAATCATTGGAATTATATTCATTAAAGAAAAATGGAAGCCCAAGGAATTTTTGAGTAAGTTCCACAGTTTCTTTCATTTTTCCTCTGTGTTTACAATTCAACACTCATAGCATGGCCTCTCAGGAATTATAATTACAGGGATTTATAATTGCAAGGTCTCTTTAGCACCTCTTGGAAGAAATGTGTCTCATCTCATCCCCTGTTTATTACAAATGGATATTTTTTTCCTGGCTTGTGCCAAATCCCCTGAACCTCATGGAATTTAGAAACAGGCTGAAACTGCAGCCCTGATTCTGCAATAGCACAGGCACAAGGGAACGAGCTGAATTCCATAAATGTGGAGGTGTTTGCAGAGGTGGGAAAAGGGCTGTGGGCAGTGCCAGGCAGGACCAGCCCCAGACACAGATCTTGCAGCTTTATTTATTTAGCAGATGTCACCTGGTACCAGCTTTGTCTCAGCTCCCACACCCCCACTGCTCTTGGTGGCTGCAATATTTTGGGAGTGGGGCAGGAAGGGCACCCAAGAGTCCCCCAGAGGAACATCCACGATATCACTGATGGTCCTGTGGGATTCATTCATTAATTGCATGCATCCCCACTGCCTCATTAACCATGTTCTCTCCTGCTCCTGTGCCTGCCCAAGGGCGCTACGTGCTGTCCTTCGTAGGCTGTGGCCTGGCAATTGTTGGCACGTACCTGCTGGTGACATTTGGACCCAACAGCCACGAGAAGATGACAGCAGAAAACATCACCAGGCATCTAGTGAGCTGGCCATTCCTGCTCTACATGGTGAGGGGGCCATGGAGGCTGGGGTGGTTTTCTCCTGGGGGGGACTTCATGAACCTGTGACAGCTTTTCCAGGTGTCAGACACGTGCACAGCTCCTTTTCTTTATCTGAATTCTGTAGGACTAAATATCTTTAACTGAAAATCGGCCGGGCCTGAATCTGGGCTTTTGCCACACTGACTTTGTCCGGAGCCACGAATCTCTTACAGAAAATCCCACAGAATTTGTGTTTTAATGAAGACAATCTTGGCCATTTCTCCAGGGATCACTTGTGGAACCCCACTGCAGAAAGCAGGCTGAGATCTCTGCTGTGAATGTTCAGGCAGGACCATTGGATCTGCTGCTTTACCATAAATCCAGCACCAAAAGTGCCCCATATTTCCTGTTCTGCAAGAAGCTGCTGAATATCTCCTCTAAGTGGAATCTAAGATGATGCTGAATTTGGTCTATAATTGTGTGGGATCCCCATTTTCCTTTGATTTGCCCTATTCTAATGTTAATTGGCTCAGAACCTCATTTACTGCCAACCCCATCTGCTCTGCATCTCTGATATTCTCATTTCTCTCTTTTGTAGCTTGTGGAGATCATTGTTTTCTGTCTGCTCCTGTATTTTTACAAGGAGAGAAATGCAAACTACATTGTCATTATTCTTCTGCTGGTGGCTTTGCTGGGTAAGTTGATATGGACTTTAGGATCTTTAAACAGTAAATGGAGGCATCTATGGCATGCAGGGGATTATATTGATTTAATTAATGCCATGAAATGCACTAATTTCCTCCAGAAATGTTCCTGAAGCTGATGTTTAGGATCATTGCAAAACAATTAAGGCATGTTCCCCATCAGACAAATAATCTGCCAAGCACAGAAAGTGCAGGTTATTTTTTAGTGTTGTTAATTTTAATTTGGGCACACAGAGGGTGGCATTCAGTGGGTAAGGAGGGCTGAGCCAGTGGGTGAAAGAGAGGATTTGACCTGCAAGAGTCATTTGGCTCTGGGGAGATTTGCTGTGTGGTTAAAGAAATGAGGAATCCTCTGCCATCTCAGCTTGTCTCTGTTAAGCTGAGTCCCTGATGATTGTGATATCCCACAGTCAGACCCTGCAGTGACTCTGGATTTACACATTTAATAATTATTTAAATATAGAAATTGTAATCAATTAAACTTTTAAAAGGATGAGTAACAGCAAGTCTGCCATGCTGAAACCTCTGTCACAGCCTTCAGTTTTTGCTGTTTAAGCACCTTCAGTTCCTGCAGTGTCTTTTCTTTTACTCTTTTTTTGGTTTTTTGAGATATTTGGGGCTGGATTTCAGTGGTGCCTCAGAGGCTCCATGAATTGCAAAGCAACTGCCCTAATTCTAAATGGCCCAACTTTCAAGAAGGAGAAAGGAAAGCTCTTCCTGATTCTTGTTCTGGAGAATTCCATGGCTTTTTTAACCAAACCAAATGGAAATTTGTATCCTCCCATCATGTGATGGCACAACACTCTTTAAACACTTAGAAAACCAGTAAATGCTCCCAGTTCTGTAGACATTGATAGAGAAGGCTTCAGTGATCTGTTGGAGGTTGCTGTGGTGGGATTGTTGGGAATAAAACAGGCAGAGCTGGTGGAAAAAAGGCAGTTTGCATCCCTTGCTTGGGCTGGCAGGAGGAGGGGCAGGTTTTTGTGGGTGTTGGGGTGGTTGCAGCCTCCTGCAGGTGCCCAGCTGAGTGTGGTGACCCCCCCAGGTTCCATGACCGTGGTGACAGTGAAGGCCGTGGCTGGGATGATCCTGGTGTCCATCCAGGGAACCCTGCAGCTGGACTCGCCCATCTTTTACATCATGTTGGTGTGCATGATTGCCACAGCCATCTACCAGGCCACGTAAGAACTGCTCTCTTTGTCTGGAATTGGGTGGGGTTTGGGTCAGGGATTGTTTGTTACCATGACAAAAATACCTATTAAAATGTAGGTATTATCCATTATTTCCTGTGACCTGTTCCAGGAGCCTGGGTGGTCTTTGCTTTTCCACAAAGTGACACTGCCAAGTGGTTCTAATCCCACCATTCCAGCATTTGCCAAACAATTTTAGGACTGAAATGGTGGCCAATCAAATGCAGTCTCTGTGCACTGGCTAAAATCAAAGTGTTGTTGATAATGTGTCTATTTTTAGGGGTTTTTTCCCTTTGTACTTGCAATAACATAAAAAGCTGGTAGCAGCAGGGATAAAAGGCTTCTCAAAATATGAAGGACACTCTGGCCCTGAGGTTGGGGCAGTAATTTTGGTGCCTGCAGTCAGTGCAGCCATAAACCCTGTTCTGTCCTTTTTATTCATTCCAAGGCTTGCTGCTGCTGCTGTTCAGTGAGCAAAAGAATGAATTTCCTTAAATTTATGCATCACTTTTGAAAGGTGTTTCCAAAAAAAGGATCCTTCCCAATCAGCCCCTGTTGCCTGTGATTGTGTTCAGGTTTTTAGCTCAAGCCTCCCAGCTCTATGACTCAGCTCAGATCTCCAGCATTGGCTACATCCTGTCCACCACAGCAGCAATCTCAGCAGGTAACTGCACAAACCTTTCTAAAAAATGGGCAAAAGATTTTGGAAAATAATCCTCTTGAAGAAAGTGAATACACAGCAATATGATGACTTCTATTTCCTTGTCATCTGCACTGGCTTTGTTTGGGGTTTTTTTTCCTTCCTAAAAATGTGAATTGTCCCGTTAGAATGTGTTAAAATGTTCTGTTCAGTGCTGTAATTTTGTTTAAAGTGCAGGGGAATTTATGTTTGAGACTGTTCCTCATTCCATGTGTGTTCTTAGATGTGCAGGTAAAATGTTTCCTTACTGAACTTACCTGGATTTTGTTAAAATGTGTGACCAGTTTGCTTCTTCTGCTCAGAGGTGTTGGGATCTCTTCCTGACAATCTCCTTGTTGTATTTAGAGTGAGCAGCTCCCAGCTTTACAGGCTCTTTTCTTTCTGGATTTCTCCCATTTCAGCCCTTGCCCACGTGGAAAAGCTTTGTCTGCAGGAACAAAAATGAGCATTTTCAAGCCCTGGGGCTGACCTGAGGAACAGCCTTTGCCAGGTTTTGTTCTCCTCAGACACAGGAGCAAAAGTGGGGAAAACAAACACAAAAAACCCCAAACCCAGCACTCTAGAAATGCATCTGCCTGGCAGTGCTGTGTAAATAGCAATGCCCTGCCAGGTATAGAGGGCAATAAATAAATACATAAATTACACAGAGCCTTTTAATGCTCCTCTTCAGTGTCATCAGTCTGGCCTGCTCTTTAATTGGTATTTATTTCCTGTCATGTCCCAAGCCACAGGCTGCTCTCAGATTCAGCAGCTTATTTATTTTATTTTTATTTTAATCTTTATTTATTTTTTACTTTATTTTCTTGACATTCAAAATGTAAAGAGCAGGAGGCAGAATGTGTGTCCTGCTGCCACCCAGGACACCAAGGACACTTCTCTTAGAGCTCTGAGCTGTTTGTTGTTGTTTGGGGTCAAGAGTTTGTATCTCTTTGTAGTTAAACCCAGTTTGTTTCATCATTCCAAAATAGTCCCTCTTGTTTATGCTGCACAGGCTCACTTGCATCTCTATTAGTGACACCAGCAGAACTATTTTGGTAGTGAAACTCAAAAAGATTTGTCAATAGTTTGTGTTAAAATAGAAATCAGGACACCTATTTTAAGATCACTAAATAAACAAAGGTGCTGGCTATAAAAATAGGAATCCTGGCTGATGTGGGCTCTGGAGGGATGTGCTGAAGGTGGAATTGGGAAGATGTAATGAATTATTTCCTTTTCAAGGAGCAACTTTTTACCTGGACTTCATGGGTGAAGATGTTCTCCACATTTGTATGTTTGCACTGGGGTAAGTGCTCCAGGTTTCCTTGACAGAAAACTGTTGCTTCATGTGACTCAAATTTTAAAGATACAAATCTGTTTTAAAAATATCTCTCTGTTGGAGGGACAGAGTGTCTTGGAGAAAAGAACAGGCTGAGAGCACTTTGTCAGAGCAGAGAGTGGCCCTTAGAGTTCAGTGTTGTGTCTGGAAAAAATAATGTAACCCTCAGTAATGCACAATTACACAACAATTAATCACTAAATCCTGGAGATCAGCTCGGGTGTTGAGCATATGGCTTGGTTTTCAAGCTGCCTGCTCATGAATCTGGAAGAATTGTAAAATAACCCAAAGACAGCCTCTCTGGGGAACCTTATTTCAGATTTTGCACCTTCCCTGAACTGTGTCTGACTTCTGGAGTTTTTAGAGCATGGAGAAGGCACAATGCAGATCTGATCAGCAGAACATTTCCTGTGTAACTCAGTGTTTTGGTGTAATTAACTCTCCATAATCAGGGGAAATTCTCAAATGGCTTTTAGATAAGTACAGAAAAGAAACCCCAAACAATTGGGAGATCATTGTTCTGAACTGCACCTTGCTCTGTGAAAATCCAGATCCATGGTTGTTGGTGTGTTTGCAGGGAGCCTTTCAAAGGTCAGGCTGCTAAATCCTGGAATTCCATCAGAGATATGCTTCCTTTCCCCTGCAGTTAGTCAAGGTTAATTAATTAATTAACATGCAAACTTTTCCCTGTGTTTTGATATCGAAAAGGTGAAGTTGTGCTGCTTGCTGGGGGTGTTCCAGTGCTGGTCCAGGGGGCTCAGCTGAGACGGTGCCCTGGAATTCTGACTTGGCAGTGCTTGAACTCCAGGTCTGAATTCTGTATGGAGCAGCACGGAATATTCTGTGCTCTCCCTTGGCAGGGATCTCAGTGAACTTGTCTCCTCCCTCAGGTGCCTCATAGCATTCCTGGGAGTCTTCCTGATCACCAGGAACAGGAAGAAGCCTGTCCCCTTCGAGCCCTACATCTCAATGGATGCCATGCCAGGTAACAGTAAAAATCCAGGGCTTCAGCACTCTGTGGATGGCTTGGGCTGCACAGGGAGGGCTCAGGCTTTGGCTCTGTTCAGAATTGGGTGGATCAGGCAGTTGTTATCTGGGAATATGAACTGATTTGAGCATATGCTTGGGATTGGGCTTGGTGCAGCACGAAGAACTGATTTTGAGGGATGGTTGAGAAGTTCCAAAAGGTAGAGGAGCAGAAATGTCCTTTGGGAAGCACAGCTAAAGTCTCTGGTGAGCTGTATGAAAGATCTGCAGCACTTGATGGATAACTGAGAGCCATCCCTTGTTCACTTGGAGCTCATTTCTCCATCAGCTGCTCCAGTGCCGAGCACAAACCCATCCTGTCTTTGATTTAACACATGAGGAGCTGATGAGCCTCAGAGGCTCCTCATTTCCTGGCTGAACAGAGAGCAGGAAAAAATGCACTTTTGTCCCTAATCTGTGCCTCTGCTCTTGCAGGCATGCAGAACATGCACGACAAAGGGATTGCGGTGCAGCCTGACCTCAAAGCCTCTTTCTCCTACGGTGCCCTGGAGAACAACGACAGCATGCCAGAAATCTACACCCCAGCCACGCTGCCCATCGTGCAGGAGCAGCACGGATCCAAAGGAGTCTCTGCCCCTCCCTACAGGGTGCTGGAGCACAGCAAGAAGGAGTGAGTGACCTTCAAGGACTGATTTGAGTTGCCAGGAGTTTGACCTTTATTTATTTACCTGTTCAAATAGAAGCAAGCCTAAAGCCGACCTTGATAAGAGTTTCAAGCTCGTCTCAAGCTGAACTTTCCAGGCTGATTGTTAAAATAAACAACTTTTTCTAGTTGGGAAGTTGAAAGCACTTGTCTTGGCAGGAAGCAGATCCCAGTTCTGCTTGGAATTCTGCTGGCTGGGCGTGTGGAATGGTGAATGCAGCACCATGGAACTGATGAGAGAGGAGATGCTGTGGAAGAGAAGTGACTGTGCAGTTTTCAGCCCTGCTGGGAGTGGTTTTATCTCCAGACAAGTTTTCAGGAGCTGCTCACAGAGAGAGGAGGGCAGGATTTAATCTTTCATTTACAGGGACTCTGACAGATTTTCCAGGAAGGCTCTAAGACCACGGAGCTCCCCTAACACGGCAATAAATGGAATTGCTCTGAAGCACCAACACTGGAACTTGCTGTGTGTTTAGAGCAGCAGAACTGGTGAGAGTGAACACTTTATCCCTTCAAACCACGAATTTTGGGCACTTCTGTACAACTGTTCTGGTGTTGAACATAAGCACTGAGGATGGGGGTTGTTTCTAGAGCACCACTGGATTATATGGCTTAGAACAAAGATTATTTGCCAGTTTTCTGATTTCATAGCAGGAGCTTCAAGTTGGATTAAATGGTGCAGAGGGAGCATTGTAAAGGATGAGGACATGGAGAAATGAGAATGTTGTGCCTGTATCTGGTGGGGAATTGATGTAATTTTGGACAAAGTCTTAATTCTTTATCACATTTATTTATTTATTTTCTTTCTGATTGAGGCAGGATTCCGAACTTTAGTGGTCCCAAATACTTAGAGGTGTTGAAGTTCCTTAGTTCAAAAGCTCAGTTTAGGTGATGTAAGCTGGGGTCCTCCCCCCCCCCTTTTTTTTTTCTTTTAAAAAAATGAAAAAGATACTTGTCTGCTATTGTGGATGACCTAAGGAGAGAAGTTGCACAGCCCAGCACTCACTGAGGCCTGTGAGGATAATGCAGCTTTGTGTACGTTGATATTTATCTTTCCAGCTTCCAGGAGATGGCCAGGAGCTGATATGGAGGGAGAATGGGCACAAGGGGGGACAATGGGGAACAGTCAAGTGAGGAGGACAAAGTACAACATTTACTGGTAGATGCAGGTTATCCTGACACTGATAGCACTGCCTGCTCTAAAACTGGGGCTTTTTGCTGTGAAATTGAATTTTAAGTCCACTCAGTGTGGCTTGGGCTGTCTGCACAGTGGAGCCTCCAGGACCTTGGAACTTTATTTGAAAGGAACAGTGCTCATGTTCTGTGTATTTTTAAGTGATTCCTCTAACACCAGGGGGTTTGGGATCAGCTTAGATTTGGAACAGAGTCTTTCTGCTTTATTTATTTTATTTTTATTTGTTAAATTGACTCACGGCCAGTTTCTGTTCCCACTGCCAGAAGTTCCCAACAACTCCCCTGACTTGTACGTGATTATTTCAGGTTCTTGCTGTTGTAAATGACAACAGAACTGTTCCTTTGCATGTATTTGCTTTGCCAGCTCTGCAGACTGATTCAATCTGGGCATACTTTGGATTGCTTTGGCATTTTTGTGCAGTTTAGAAAAATAACCTTCCCCCCTGCACAGGGGAGGTGCCCTGGGGCTGTACCCAGGTTTCTTCACCAGCTGGGCACAATTCAGATCTTATCCGTGGCATCCCCTGCTTAGGAAACCTCAAGAAATAACAGCTTTCCTTTCACCCTCAATACTCCTATTTGTGATGAAGCAAGATAAGGATGTTAATGGGCTCATGCTGCCAGAGCTTTCATCTTGCTGGGGTGCAGTGACACTGACTTACTGCCTTTGGGTCTGGGCATCGATTGTTGGTGAATTTATGGGCAGCTTTTGTTCAGTAACAATGCAAAATGAAGCAGTGCAGGGAGGCTGAATGGGAAGGGGACAGGAATGCTGCCTTTCCTTATCTCTTCCCATTTAATCAACCTGTTTTGACCTATTGGTTCTGCAGCCACAGAACACAGAGTCTGAAAACAAGCTGTGCTGACCCACGCACTTGTTCCATGGCAACATTCTCTGTGGTTAATCATGTGCTGTAAAATAATTCATCAGAAGAGCCTAACTGTTTGGATGCTGACATCCAGACCAGGATGGTCCTGTGTGTAACAGTGTGGTTGTCCCAGTTCTCAGCAGGATTTAAAGCCAGCAGGTGACTGGAGCACAGACTTCGCAGCCATAAATGCCTGGTTTGGGTTTTTCTCCTCAGCACAGGCCCTGACATCCTGAAAGATGGACACAGCCAGGGGTCAGAGCTGCTCTGAT
The DNA here is from genome assembly GCA_013399195.1 of Dicrurus megarhynchus. Classification (NCBI taxonomy): domain Eukaryota; kingdom Metazoa; phylum Chordata; class Aves; order Passeriformes; family Dicruridae; genus Dicrurus; species Dicrurus megarhynchus. The sequence goes on from VXAD01010733.1 coordinate 175,586, forward strand.
GTGGCTGTGCTTCCCTTGCAGGCTGCTCTCTGGCCTGGTTCAGGGGTGTTTGTGCTGTAAACTCCCCAATTCTCCTGAGCCTGATTCCTGACCTACCCCCCTGCACAGAGCCCTCAGCCCTTCTCTGAGTGAAACTGCCCCCAGCCACGAGCTGAGCTTTTGTGGTATTGTGTGGGTTTGGCCCTTTCTTTTCAAAGATTCTAAAGGCAAGTCTTGCTCCAAAGCTTTACATAACCACGTTTTATTTACACAGTCTCTGTGTGCTCAAATAATTCTACTTAACAATGACAGTTCCCTTTACCTGCAGCGACAGGGAAATCTCCCCTTGTTTGCTTCTGGAAACTTCCTGCCAAAGGCCTCCACTGGAGGTGGTGTCTGTTTCTACAGCACATAAATCACAATATTTTTGATTATTGTGCCCCAGCAGTGGAGCCTGGGGTGTTGCTTGGGCCATGGGCCTCAGCTCCATGGCTGATTTGGGGCAGGACTGAGGGACTGCACCTCACTCCTGTTTGCTGCTGCTGTTCAACACTGGAATCTTAAATGGGGGTTGGGGTTTTTGGTTTTTTATTTTATGCACTTCCCTCTTTCTTGCTTTTTCTCCCAGTCTTCCAAAAACAAGTTATTTTCTGCTCTTCAGCCTCAGAAAAGGCATGAGCAGGGCCCAGAGAAACCCAATACCTTATTTAAACTTGACTGTTGGACTTCTGTGTTCTTTCTGGCTTTCAGGAGTGAATTAAACTCCTCACCTCCCTTCTAGTCCAGAGAAGCTGAAACAGGAGGGGTTTTGCACCCTCACACCGAACTTTTTACAGAATATTTTTCAGTCTGAGGGGTCAGTGGCCATGTCTGGAATTGCAGCAAATATTTACAGCTGAGCAGCACAGGAGGGTTTAAAGGAGAGGAGCCCCGTGCCACGTTCCAGGGTGAGGAACAATTTAAGTGTTGTGCAGCACACTCTGATCTGTGAGTGTCAGCCCTGCGGGGCTGGTGCAGGGCCCTGCACATGGCACAGCACCCCCACATTCCAAATGGGAAGGGTTTCTCAGCACCAGGAGCTGTCCCAGCACTTTGGTGAAGGAGCAGCTCCTTGGCTTTATCCCTGGCTTCTTCACCCCGTGTGAACTGACATCTCTTGCCTCCACCCTGTGTGGCTTCTCAATGCACCAGAGCACTTAAAACATCCTCAGTGTGTATTTTATGTGTAACTTCACTCTGTGGAGCACAGCTCCTGTGTTGGCTGAATGTATAAAATGATCTGCCTACAACATTCTCCTGTTCACCTTAAAATGTGTAAATAAATCAAGCTTTACACTCTTGCACTATAAAGGACAACTGCTTCATTTTTCACAGGCAATGTTGCATGTCTGTTTAATTCTATTTGTCTTTCAGGTGAGACAAATGAAACCAAACTTTGAATAAAAGATTGTGGTAAAATGAAACTTGAATAAAAGATTGTGGTAAGACCTATGGAATTCTGGCTTGCTCCATGCTCCAAATTTTGATTGACCAAAAATGTCTTGGGAGAAGTTAAGACAGGATTTAGGTGACTAAAATATGTATTGAAAGAACTGTTTTTAGCAGGATACTTGTAAATGAAATGCAGACTGTTACAGCATTACTAATGCTCCCAGTTTCACAGGACTCTCCCCATATTTGGGGTCAGCTGTAGGAATCTTGCAATTTACTTTTAAAACCTTGTTTTACAGAGCTTTAAAAAAAATATGTAGCATTTAATATTTTGGAGAAGAGTTTGAAATCGTGATCCAAAGAAGGGGGGGACACAAACCCAAAATCATTGTATTTTTGGTGGTCTGACTCATGATGTTTTTCAGTGAAATTGAGCTGCTCTGAGACATCCAAGCCCTCTTTATCAGCTGGGAATGCTCTGCTGGAGGAGGTGTCACCCCTCAGCTACAGGGCACCATGTCTGGGATACAGGACTGCAGCACGAGATACAGAAGAGTGGCGATTTAGCTTAATCAACTGCTTGCCAACTAATTAACACTCACCAGGTGGCTTTTCAGTCCAGGGGGAGAAGCAGAGGATAACCCTCAGGATACTGGTAATTAAATTTATCTCTTGGGGTCCCAAACCACAAAGGGAGAGAAGAAAACCCAAGGGCAGCCTCGGTGTTAGAGCTGCACTCCACTGAATCCCTGGGTAATTCTGGCAGAAGCAGCTTCCCTAATCCCCAGAATTTCTGATAAATGTGGCAGTACTTTGTTAACATCCACCATTCAAAGATTAGTGTGTATTACAAGTGTTTTAAGTGCTGATACAAAGATGTGCTATTGATGTCAGGAGTGTTACAGGAGTGCTACAAAAGAGGTGTTATTGCAAGAGACGGAGTATTTAAAATGCCACTGAAGTGGACACAAATGTTGGGAGTTTGTGGTATTAAAGCAGAATATATTGCTGGCCAGGGAGAAAAATGTGGTATTGAATCGATAAAGCAGGAGATTGCAGCAAGGGAAGGCTGAGGATGGAGAGTAACCCATTACCACCTGAATTTGCTCTGCATCTAAATTGCAGGATCCCTTTATCTGAACAGGGGAAACTGATCTTACCTTCCTAAAGTGAGAGCTGCTGGGCTGTTTTCCTATGAGGGAAAGGGCTGCACTGTGGATAAATCACCTGGTAGAGAAGCCCAGCTCAGCACCTCTTTCAGGCTGTTTCTGAAATTTAAAAGAAAATATTTCAGCCACAGAAATTTCACTACTTGTATCACAAACCCACGCTGTCTTCTGTCTTTCCAAGTGAGGACAAAGCTGTGGAACTCAGTATTTGTGTCAGGGAAATTCAACAGTTTTGTGTGGGGTTTTTGTGAAAAACCAAAGTAAGAATGTGAGATAAATGTGCACAGGCACTGATACATCACCCAGCTCAGATGATGGCTGTCTGAAACCATCTCACGGCTGGATTAAGCTGTGATTTGCTCCGAGGAGGACACAAACTGTCACTGTTCCCATCTGGCAGCTGTCCAAGGCCGATGGCAGAGCCATCCCGATTAATGCCAGTGGAGGAATCACGGAATCCCAGAATGGTTTGGGTGGGAAGGGACCTTAAAGCTCATCCCATTCCAGGGACAGGGACACCTTCCACTGTCCCAGGCTGCTCCAAGCCCCGTCCAACCTGGCCTTGGACACTGCCAGGGATCCAGGGGCAGCCACAGCTTCTCTGGGCAGCTCCTTCCTCCACACCAGCCGCCAACCGCTCGTCCAGATGCTGCTCCGAGGGCGATCTGCAGGATTTTTACAGAAACTCTCATCGCTCTGAGCTCAGGGACCCTGGAGAGCCCCTCCTCGGGGCCCAGCGGGCGGCGGGCGCCCGTCGCTTCTCCAGGGACGGATCCGTGCCGTACAAACACCGCCCAAAGTGTCCCCAGAGCGTTTTTGGGATGCCTGAAACCCCCCCGGGGGAGGCGGCGGCGGGACCGGCGCCACGCTGCCCCTCAGGGGACCNACGGACACCCGCGGGCAGTGCGCGCCCCCGCCGCCGCTCACGGAGACCCGAGCGCAGGTGAGATGAGACGCGGCCCCAGCGGAGCCGCCCCGGGGCCGGGCCGGGCCCGGCCGGGCTGTGCCGTGCCGCGGGTGCGGGCGGGGAAGTTGTTTTCTTTCTCCTTCAGGGCGGAGATCGAGGGTTTGGGGTTTTAAATTTAAGAATATTCGCAGTCAGGGCTCCGGCCCCCGCCCGGGTTTGTCCCGCCGCGCACTGACTGCGGGCGGGGGGGGACTCAGGGCAGCTCCGTGGGGTCTGCGGGATCCAGCCCGAGGCTTTGGAAGCATGGAGTGGTTTGGGTGGGAAGGGACCTTAGATCCCATCCCATTCCAGGGACACCTTCCACTGTCCCGGGCTGCTCCAAGCCCCGTCCAGCCTGGCCTTGGGCACTGCCAGGGATGCAGGGGCAGCCACAGCTGCTCTGGGCACCCTGTGCCAGGGCCTCCCCACCCTCACATAAAGGATTTTTTTCCTGTGAGCTCCCTATCAGAGCAGATTTAACCATTCTTGTGGAAATTGCCACGCTGTTTCCAGTCGTGACGTTCCTGAAGCGATGGGATGTGACTGTGAATGAGCTGCTGGTCCAGAGGATGCCAAGGAAAACTCCCCGGTGCTGCCTGTGCCCGTGAAGAACTACAGCTCCCCATGGCAGAAGCTGCTTTGCTTTAATTTCAGATGATTTTTAGCCTTCTGTGAAGTTGGGGATTTTGTTTATAAGTGTTTCGCTGTCAGCTGGTACTGAAATGATAAGCAGGTGTTAATGCTCAGAAGAAAGGACTTAGTGAAAGGTCTGATCCCAGTGGCTTTAGTTCTTGAGATCCTTTACATCGTGCTGGGTAAGGCTGTTTAATCTGAAATCTAAGAGGAAGCAAGTCATCCAGTAGTTTGCTAACGAAGATTGCAATGAAATTGCTTATAATTTAGTTTATTGTTGTTAATTCTATGGTAAGAATAAGCACTCTGTGCCGAGCTGTCACACCTGGGTTGGGTTTATGTCACTGCTGCTCTGACTTTGTTTCGCAGTGTGAGGCTCAGACAGCCTCAACTTGACCAAATTTCAAGTTGCTCTGTGTTCCTCACTCCATGTTTGATCCACCATTCATTGAAGTATTTGGGTTTACTTTCCCAGCTCTGCCAGTGTTGCTCTCTCCTTGTTTGAGGTCTCCCCATTCTTTGGTCTACCAGAAAAGCAGGTGTTGGGAGCAGTGTTTGTGGGTTGGGAGGTTTGATCCCTCAGGAATGTGGGATCAAAACCAGGACAAGGCTGGAATGTTGCTCTCAATCCACCAGAGCTTGGCTGGATGTGGGTGTCTGTCCTGGTGCTGTTTAGATGAGTCCAGATCTCCTCAGAGCCAGATGGTGCCTTTTGTTTTTACCATTTTGGTGCATTTTTGTTCCTTTTCTCTTCCCTCCTTGCGTGAATCAGGAAGCACAAGAAATGAGGTTTCCACCAGCTCCGTTTTCTCGAATTTCCATCCTTCCTGCCATGCTGGGCAGCAGAATTTAGATCCCCAGGTGTGTGCATGGGTTTGGGATGGTTTGGCTGAAGGTCTGACTGGGGCAGTTGCTGTTCATTAACCTAATTAATCCCCCCTCATTAGGCAGATATTCAAATGAGCTCATTGCCAATGAAAACACAATATATTTACTTCCCTTTTTTTAGTGTTGTGTCGCAAATTATCACTTTTTCCAAATCCAGAGCTGCTGCAGTTACATGTTTTTCTCTCACTTGCACTACATCACACAGCAGTGTGATAACCTCAAAAGTTTTGCAGGGATGGGTGGCAGAAGGTCCACTCCAATAAAATCTGTTTTATTGTATAAAAAATACTTTCCCTGATGTCTTTTATTTAGTCTCTTGCTGCTTTGCTTTTTTTTTTTCCTTCCTTGATGTGTTTACTCCTCTCTGTAGATACTCTTATGTATGGGAAAGCTGTAGGAGAAGGAGATTTCCTTACATCAGGAGATTTTAGATTTTGGTTGGCTCGGAGAGGCTTTGGAGAGATGATTTAACTTTGTCCATGTGCTCCCATTGATGAAATAAAGTTATTTTTTCAGAATACCAGAGGACTGCTCTGATTACTCAGGAAGTTGTTTTAATTATTAAATAAGAAATTGTTGCTCACTGTAAAGTGTGTCATGGAGAAAAGCTTCTAGAACAGTGCTGTCATTTTCGTGATTCGTGTCAGGGTAAAGGGAGGAGAAATTCCAGTTTCTTGATGGGGCGACTTTAAGTTCCTTTTGATGGAACAGCAGAGTCCTCCCTCCATCCACAGCAGGGCGATGTGGTGCTGCTGATTTGTGGGAGACAGAACAAATTTCATGTTGATTCCTGTTCTTTTTTGGGAAATTATCTGCCTTTAACAGTGGGAGCAGGAAGATGTGGTATCCTCACAGTTTGTTTTTGGGTTTTCTTTGGCTGGCAGGGCCCTGTTGGAAGCTGGCACCTGAGCAGGAGCTGCTGGGGGGGAAGGATGCTCAGGGATTCCATGAAGTCCTGGAGCGACAGCCAGTCAGACCTCTACAGCAGCGACCAGGAGGAGGAGGAGCAGATGATTTTTGGAGAAAATGAAGATGATTTGGAAGAGATGATGGATTTAAGTGACTTGCCTACCTCACTCTTTGCTTGCAGTGTTCACGAGGCTGTGTTCGAGGTACAGGAGGAGAAGGTAAGGGGGAAAGAGTGTGAGGTGTTCTCAGTGTGGATGCAGCTACTGAACATTTTTGTCTGGATTTGCAGTGTATTAATGCACATTGAGGGAAAAACACAACCCAGAGTATTTTCCTGATAGCTGGGAGCAGTTACCAAAAGGCAGATAACACCACGCTTCTCTGGCCTCAGAAACTTAACAGATATTAATGCTGCTCCCATGGAAAGCTCTTCTGAGTATTATTTTTTTTTTCTTTTTATCCAAACATCATGATACAACATCCAAGGGCAGATTTAAATAAAATCTGATTTTTAAAAATTATTAATTAAATTATTAAGTAGATAAAAATTAAAAATAATGCCAGTGTAAATGTTTTATTTCAAGGCAAGGATCCTGCTAAAAGAGCGAGATACATTTGCAGGATGTGTGTTCTGACGTGAACACCTTGAAAGTGGCTTATGAAGATCTTGTAATAAAGTAAATTTTCTCTGGCCTGTTAGCATTTTATCCAGTCAAATCTTAATTCCTTTTGCTTCCAAGAGCATCAGGAATAACGAGTTCCATTACATGAAAGAATTCCCACGCTGTCTTTGCATCCCAGGTGTGTCGAGGGAGATGCGGCAGCTTTTTGGCTTTAACTCATTAAAGAGTTTGGCCTTTCACATTGCAGCTGAAAGTGTTTTATCCAGTTTAGTTCAAACAGCAGAAGGTGAGAAATCCAGACAGGGTAAAAGTACATCTTGTTTCCTTCTCAGATATTCCCCTTTGTGAGGGGACTGGCAGCACTGGAACATCCTTACCCGTCTCAGTTGCAGGGTTGAGCCACTCAATTGCAATTCTGTGTTTGTCAGGTAAAAAATTTGGCCTTTGTGCAGCAGGAAGAGGTTTTGTGATTTAATAAAGACCCTGATGATGTGTGGGTTGGAGAGAATGGTGCAAGAAAACATGTTTGTTAAAGCAAACATGGGCATCATCTGAAGAGTTTCTTCAGTGCTGTTTAAAATTAACCTGTCACTGTTTTTATAATGAGGGAAGGCATCACCCGGATTTTTGGGAGAGATCTGTTGGAGTCAGACAAATTAACTGTGATCACTGGAAAGAGATTTTAATAGAAGAGTCCTGTTCCGCCTATTTGCTTATCTAGATCTCTAAATAACAAAATATTATCAGAATTTAGTAAATAAAACTGCAAAGAGATTTCTTGCAGACTCCTTATCCAGTGATTTAAATCTGACTTCTTACAGTGGATGAAAATCTACACCAGGAGATTTCCTACTGCATTTATACGTGGAAAAAGAAAATCTGTAAATGAGGTCTCTTGTGGATCAGAGAGCTGGTAAATTAATTGAATTTCATAATTGAAGATTATTAATTGGATTTCATAGCCATGAAATTTATTCTCATGACAATGCAGTTACCAATCTTTAAAGAACTTCAGGATAAGATTCCATGTTCAATAAACCATGGATTTTTTTTTCATTTTTTTTTATTTTTGTGAGTGTTTACTTTGGAAGAGACAAAAATCTCGTATTAATAATCTTACTCATGCTGAGTATTTTGACATTTTCCTTACCTAATTAGTACTTTGGTGTATCTAATACAAAAATTTCCTGATTTGCAGAGTATCTTTGGAGACCTGCACCTCTGAGCAGCTCTCACTAGGTGGCACTTTGTGTATTCTGAGTTTTTTGGGCTCATTCACATCCATTTGCTCTTGGAATTCAGATTTAATCAGTGAGACAAAGCTGCGCCGCCCTGAGCTGTGGATTTACACGTAGGGAGGGAGGTGTGGAATGTGCAGGTTGAGGTGATTCAGGAAATGGATGCGATTTGGGAGAGGAGAGTGAAAGGAAAATGTCTTTTCACCGAGTGAGAGTGTTCATTTTGCCTCTGGAGAATTTCTGTGCTTCTCTCCAGGAAAGGTTTGAAGCACTTTTCACAGTCTACGATGAGCAGGTGACATTCCAGCTGTTCAAAAGCTTCAGGAGGGTGAGGATAAACTTCAGCAACCCCGAGGCAGCGGCACGAGCACGGATAGAGCTGCACGAGACGGAGTTCAGCGGGAAGAAGCTGAAGCTTTACTTTGCACAGGTACAGTGGAACACAGAGCTCTTGTACCTCTGTCCCTGGTTTCTTTATTCCTCATCTGCCCGTGAGCTTCATTTGGGATAAACAGCTGAAATCACCTCAACCTCGTTGTTCTGCACTGAGCTGTGTCAAAATTCGAGGGCACGGTTTTGCTTTTCAGCTTGAGCTGAGATTGGTTGGGACAGTCTCTGTGCAGTGACCAAAGCACCTTCCCCCAGACACACAGAGGGGCTGAAATAAAATGAGTGGGTCCCAAATTCTCTTTGTAAGAGGTGCTTTGTCCCTGTTGGGTTGGCACAGGTCCCACAGCAGCCCCTGCACAGGCTGAGTTCTGAGCTGCAGCAGTTCCCTGAGGTGTTGGACCAAGAGCTGAACTCGGTTTGTTTTTAAAGCCACGCTGAATTAAGTGCAGAGAATGGATGTGCATTAGTGGGGAAATAAACTAAATAAAGAGGGAATTGATATTTGTCATCTCTGTCTCCTGGCTTTGCCTGCAGGTGCAGGTGTCCAGTGAAATAGGGGACAAGTCCTACCTCCTTCCTCCACAACCTGTGAAACAGTTCCTGATTTCCCCCCCTGCCTCTCCCCCAGTGGGGTGGAAACAGAGTGAAGATGCAACTCCTCTGATCAACTATGACCTGCTCTGTGCTGTCTCCAAGCTGGGGCCAGGTAGGGACATTTACCTGCTTTTGCTTGGTACTTGCCTTCAAAAGTGGTTATTGAGGGAGTTTCACTACTTGTCTTTTTCTGTGAGGAGAAACTGAGTCTTTTTTGTGATGTTTCTTACTTGAATGAAATGATCACTTTTTTTCCTTAATTAGTTCATGGATTGAAAGTGTAGCACAGGACTGGACTGTGAGGGAGGCTCCATCACACCCATATATTGAATTTTGTCAGAGCCTCAGGATTAAGGAACAAACAGTCAGAGAAATGAGAAGTTCAGTCTCTTGCAGATGAGCACCTCCAGCTATTAAGGATGTCTGGATGCCAATATGGACATTTTGGGTTTAATCATCAACTTCTTTCTAAGCCTTCCTGGGAAACGTGGCGTTTGCTTTCTGTGAAAAGCAGGAAATGGGGAGGCTTGATGTGCTTAAATGCTTTTGTAGCTTTTAATTTACAAGTGTCACAGAAATGTACAGCACAAATGATGTCACTTAGAAATGTGTTTGCTGCTTGTGTTCTGATGTCTTCCTGGGAGTTTTTTACATCCCTCCCTTCCTCTAAGTGTCAATTAAAAGACTGATTGTATTCTGTAACTGCTACAGGGAGTGTTTTAAGGCATTTCAGAGGTTTGGTGAAGAGCAGAGGTTGAGCACATTAAAGATGGGATGGGGATTAATGATTATTTGGTTGTGTTGTTGACGTTATTAAGGGGTTTTTAAGATAAATGCTTTTCCTTGGGGGTGTTTTTAACCTGACTCTTGCTGGCTGCTCTCAGGGGAGAAGTACGAGCTGCACGCAGGGACGGACTCCACCCCCAGCGTGGTTGTGCACGTGTGCGAGAGTGAGACGGAGGAGGAGGAGGAGATCAAGAACCCCAAACAGAAGATCCTGCAGACGAGGCGCCCAGACCCGCCCCCCACCATCCTGAGTGACTCCAAAGCCTTCGAGTGTGCCCTGGAGGTGGGGGGCACAATGCCCTGTTAGAGCTGAGCTGCTCCAGGTGGTACCAACACCAGGCACCCGACGAGTCCATGTGTTGCTGTCTGTGCTGCTGCTATAGGTCACAACAGATCTGACTTGTTGTCTCTCATGTTCAAGATTTTGGATGCCAATGCTCTGAAAAGCACTTTAATTTTAGGGACTAGTCCCCTCCCCGAGTGTAGCAAATCCACCTGACTTGAAATAGTGACAATTAGGGAGTCTGGCTGTGTTTTGGTTTTTTAAGATGTTGCCCTTTCCTCTCTGTTGTACAGTGTGATGTTCCAAGTGCTGAAATAATCTCTTCCTGTCACAAGTGGGTTTCAGCAAGTTCCTTGTACAGCAGTTAAAAGCCGATCTGTCCAACAGCTTCCAGTTTATCTCGTGTTAAACACAAGTGAAATGCACTCCTTATGCTCGAATTCCTTGCCAGCCGAGGTGAAGGTTAACCTTTGCTTTTCTCAGAAACGCCAAGCGTGTGTTTGTAGTTTGACATGAGGCACAAATACATGGAGGAGCTGAATTCAGGGGCTTTGGTGACTCCAGGGAGGAGAACACCAGAGGAAGAACCTCAGAGTCTGTCACCAGCACTGCTGCTCTGGTGTCTGTGGTGGTGCACTGACACCTAATTAGGAGTTAATTACAGCAGAAGAGTGAAATATGGATCCAGCTGTTGAGTGTGTTGTGTCTGATCCTCTCTGACAATCTGGGGATGTTTATTCCTCTGGCCTCCACATCTGAATAAATCCAGTGACTGTTAGGTCCTGGCAGGAGCTAAAACATCCAAGGGTTAATTGTTAACTTCTCCAGTCTGTTTTGTATTTTCAAAGACAATCAGTTGCCTGGCTTAGCCAGTTTTTATGCAGTTTCAGCCCTTGTTTGCTGTTTTTCGTGAAGACTTTTTTGTGTGGGCTCCTGTGTGTCTGACAGAGCATCTGCTGCTTCTGAGACCAGGATGCATCTTTTAGAATACAGATCTTTGATTTTGTGATCTTGTGTTAAGTGTTTTAGTAGGAGGAAAATATGCCTTGGTATAACAACACCTGCTCCTGTGCTTTTATGCTATTTTATAGCCAAACTTTTTTAGTCTAGACAGATTCTTCTTTTTTTCTATTTAAAAAGATACAATGATTTGTGAACAAACCAGGCTGCTGATGTTCCTGTGTAGAAATCATTCCAAAATTCAGATTTTTCAGGTTCATTTCAGTGTGTTTCAGTTGTACATGACGTGCTTCTTGAACTTCCAGAAGTGTTTTCACTTGACTGACAGCAGGGGGAAAAGGAATGGACAGGGATTCTCATGGATGTGGAGGTTTTCAACTCGGTGTTGTGCCAGCTCAGGATCCCTCCTGCCACCAGCTTCCAAGTGGGATCCTGCAGGCAGGTCCTTGCTCCAGAGGCAGGAATAGGAACAGGACAGAGTAAAAAGGTAGGGAAATGGGGTTTGTCCATCTTGCCTCCACAGGTGTGATATTTATGTATCTCTTCAGGTATTGAAATGACTCCAAGTCCAGCTTCACTGTCTCACTGTTCCATGGAATTAAAACAAAGGTAAAAAACCCAGCAAAAACCTGTGTTATCCAGCAGGCTTGTGGATTTTTGAAATTCCAGAAGTCCAGTTTGGATTCTCTGTGGTGTTTCTATTTTTTAAATTGTTTCATTTCTACCCCAGTGTAGAAGTTGCTGTAAGTAGGAGTAAGTGGAAAACCTTCAGAAACAGTTTTATAAGGAGAATCAAGTGTGATGTTGTTGATGTATAAACGTGTAAAATGTGGAACAACATTCCAGCACTTTCCATTGTGTAAAGACACTTCAAATAAAACAATGCAGTGCCATTCACACTTGGAATTTTAACTGTGTTCCATGCTGGACCAGGGTGGATATGTGAGATTTTTAATGGTGCTGTCTGCTTGGATGCTCCTGTTGGCAGATGGGACAGGAGACTCCGTGTGCCTCGGAGCTGGGGGGTGGCAGGGACCCCCAGGAGGGATTTGGGAGCTTGGATCCTTACAGGGACCACTCTGGGTGGGAAGGAGGAGCCAAACAGAGGCTTCAAAGCTTTAATGAAGCCACTGATCAGTATCAGAAGTGATTCTGCTCCACTCCAGGGTGACAAAAACTCTATTGCAGGGTGACAGCCTGCCTTGGACAATGAAGCTCAGGTTTGCTTCATTCCCTCCAGTCCATGATTCAGTAACCCCCATCAGAACCTGTTTCTCCTAATCACTGACCTGCTGCTAAGGGCTGTTTTTAGCAGCACGCTTGCACAGAGGCACCAACTCAGCCCTTTCTGAGCTTGCACTTTGTATAAATAAATACCCCAAATTCCTTTAAAACGTTCTCCTTGAGAAGCAACTGAAATTTGTGTTCTGGAGCTATGGCAGTACTTTGGGTCTGTTTTGTAATAGCTGAGAACCTGTGATTGCAGCTCCTCATTCTGAATTGCTTCCCCTGGAAAGACCCTGTGCATAAAATTCCAATTGCTTCACTTATTCCCTGAAAGGTTTAATTTCCATTTTTGCCTGGGTTTGGATTAGGGATATTTTTTAGCCCAGAACAGAAGCTTGGTCTGTGCATCTTACTGGGTTTTGTTTATTTGCTCCACTCCCAGTGTAAAACTTGCTAGGAGAGATTGCTGGTGTGGAAAGACCCCAGGCAAGCCTCATCCATCCCCTTGGAGAAAACACAGAGCGAGATAAAAGACTTCTCCTGTAGGTATTGACCCTGAGATGAGAGTGAGCGTGACACAGGGCTGTCCCTGCCATCACTCACAGCTCCAGGGAGGTTTCACAGGGTCTGACTGTCTCCATAAAACAAGAGCAGGGCCTAGAAAGTAGAAAGCACAGTATTTTAGATGTTACCTAAGTGTTAAAATCCCGCTCTGAACCAGGTCTCTGCACTGTAATGCTTTGGCGTGCTCAGGCTTGCAGAGGGAATGTTTGATTCCCCTGCTGAAGGGAACATATTCCAACCATCAGCAGTACTGGGGTGAGGCAGTGGGAAAGACACTCTGGCAGTCTGGTTTGCTCTTACAAAGCATAAAAATAACCAATTCGGTGTCCTCTGTGGCTCTGTGTTGGGGTCACGGGCACAGGAGCAGGGATTGGGAGAGCAGCCAGGCTGAGCTGTGCCCTCCTGCTGGGACAGGTCACCTCAGCTCCCTTCATCCCTCCCAGGGATGTCTGGTAATGATTTCTGAGCCTGTGGGTGCGTGGAGATCACCGAGGGCCTGATTTCACAATATAGTTCCAAACTCAATGAATCTCTAGTTGGTCTTGATATCTGCTGTGATATCTGTTCTCTCTTTGCTCTCACTGAGACACTCCAGGCTCTCTCTGCCCTGCCAGGTGCAGGCAAACTGCAGATTAACCAGCAGAGCTGTGAGCTGAGCTGCTGTTCCAGGAGGAGTCAAAACCTGCTCCATGGTAAATTCAGTGAGACTTCACACCTTGTAAGGTTGTGTCACTTCTTAGGGGTTGGCAAGGCTGTAGTGAGCCTGGAGTTAATTCAGAGTTATGTTTTGTCCTTTGATGTCCATTGACCTCATCAGGATTGTTCTGGAGCATCCCAGAGTCTCCTTTGATCCTCCTTTAATGGGATGAGCTCAGGGTTGGTGACTGTAACTGATGCTGGCAGCAGAGCTTTGCAGTAACAGTGTATAAATATTTATCTATACACGATACAAATGCATTTATACGTTTAACAGTGTATCCTGGTGTGTAGCTCTAGCTCGTAGTAAAGAGCTACAAATTTAGGAGCTGGTGAGGGACAAACCCTTGGGAAAGTCCCACCCTCCCTCTCTGCTGTCACAGAGGCTTTGAGAACTCACATTTGCTTTTACTTGGGCTGCCCAACACTCACAGGGGCTGGTGCCTCCCTTCCTGTACTACTTAAATTGAGTTATTAACTATTTTTATTAACTTACATTCGTACCTCTTCCAAGTTATGGTTGCTCACTGTTGAAAGAAGCCCCTTTTGCTCTCCAGAGATACAGCCCAGGGAAGGTTTGTGGCTGGAAAACCACTCCTGTTCCCGGGAGAGCCTCGTGTTCTTGCTTGTTTATGCAGGATGGGGCAGTCATTGTAAGGAAACCAATCAAGTGAAATTTATTCCCTTGAAAAGATGACTGGTGAGTAATCCCTGCTGGGATTTCAGTCTGAGGTTTTAAGGAGCTGCACGGGGCTTCAGTGGGATTGAGGTGGAAGTGACTAATGCGGGTCTTTGTAGCTGTACAAAAAATTTGCTAGATAATTGGATCTGGAAACTCTGGTTTCTGGTGAAAAAGCCTCTGTGGTTGTGTTCTGTGGTTCAGTGTAGAAACCAGTCCACGGTGGACACCAAACCGAAGCATGACCTGTGTTAGGGGCACAAATGTTCCTGGAGGAGGAAAGTGAGAGCTGCAAGGTAAGGAAGCACCTCATTTGTCATCCAAACTGCACTCTGGTCTTCCCAAGAAATCCACTGCAAATGTTTATGGACCATCAGGATCCCCCTGTTGCTGCCTTCCAGATGGAGGCAGGACTCTGTAAGGAGCAGGTTTATCCATGTTTCAGGTTGCTTTATAAGGGAGCTGGCTCTGGCTGCAGCTGGGGCAGCTGAAATGGAGGATGGGGGGGAAACATCTGCACAGCAGCTCAGCAACCCTAAACCACGAATGGAGCCTGGACTGAGGGCTGTGGCTTGTTCCTGTGGTTTTCTGGGAGGTCTAGGCAGGGGACAGATGGCTTTTATAAGTATGATTTCCACAGGAAAAATCCAGACAGGGACTGTGGTCACAGTTCTCCCCACTCATTGGTGGGAAATGCAGGACAAAGCCAACGAGGTACAGGTTAAAGGCGAGGATTCCTTCCCAGTTTGATCCTTTTGATTCCACTGACGAGTGAACAAAACCACTCGTTCCGTCTCTGGGCTGGATGTGCTTGGGCTCCTTCTCCCAAAGTGCCTGGGAGACCTCTGGGCATCGAAGAGCCGCAGAAACCGGGCTGTTCCCAAAGCTTGGGAGCTCTCGCTGTGAGACGGGGGTTCCAATCCCAGAC
>VXAD01010747.1:0-95117 GCA_013399195.1 Dicrurus megarhynchus
CCCTCCCCGAGTACAGGTAGAAAAAGCTCTTTACACAAACAGATCACCTCACAAGTTCGTTTGGTGTTTCCAGGTTCTGGCAGGGAATAGTCTGATTAATTAATTTTGTGGAAGTAGTAAAGTTTTGGAAGAAAGTTTTGGCAGGAAACATGTCTGGGCCTGGAAAGCCTGATGGAAGGCCAGTTGATTTTTAGTTTCTAAGGGCCTACAAGTTTGTTTTGGTTTGTTTTTTTTTTACAAACAGACTTAGACTCCTAAAATACATTGAAAATTTTACCTACTTTTGAAAATTTTGTCTACAAGCACCAGGCTGACCCAGAAGAAAAAGCCGAAAGTTGTAGTGAGATATCTGTAATGTCATTTCTAATTTGCTCAGTGATAGAAGCTCTAGCGAGGTGGAATTTGCTATTCTGTAAGGTTTGTAGAAAGAATCCCTGACTCTGATATGATTTAACCTCATTCTGACACAGATCATTAAAACAAATGAATATTTTATAATAAAAAGTAGAAGCACTACTTTAGGGGGGGAAAAAAATCTGTCTCGTACTTCTGAGTGCACAGTTTGAGGAATTTGCAATAGCTGGAATCAGGGCCTTTTAAGATTCCTCAAACGGAGCAGAGGGAAATTGTTTTTAATTAGGGCAAGAGCTTGCTTGGGGCTGCTGCATGTCCCCCTCCTGTGGGGTGCAGGGAGGCAAAACTTTGGGAGGGCAGGCCCAGGAATGTGTGTAACAAATACTGAAGTGTCAGACTTGCCTGGATCCATGTTCCCTGCTTGGGAGGAAGAGGAGGAGGAGGTCAGTGGCACTGCCAGGAAATCCCACGTTGTCGGGGCCGCTGTGCCGAGGGCGGCTGGGAGCCTCGGGGAGATGCTGAGGCAGGAGGAGCTGGGAAGGTGCACAATTTGAAATACATGGCAGAGGTTGTTGAAGAGCATGGTTTGGCTCAGGAAATGGGGAAGAGGATTTAAGGAAAGAAGAAAAGCTCTCTCTGTCATACACCATCAGAAGTGTTTATTCTGCGGCAGTGAGAAGAACCGATCATCAGGTGTGTGCACATCAGTTATTTGAAACAATTCCAGCAAATACAGCCCTTGACCTCCCGCACCCCCCCCCCAACAAAAATACTTTGAGTGATCAAAATTTAGTTTGATTCCTTCTGCTTCAACAATGAGTATTTGTTCAACTGGATTTGCTGTCGTCACGTAAGAGGGGAAAGAAAAAGTTTAAAAAAAAAGAGCCTGGGCAAGACAGTGAAGGTTTTCCTCAGCTCTATCAACAGGATGTCCTTTGTTCTGAAATACTACAGAAATCATAGAACGTCTTATAAAAGTTATCCAGTCACTGGAGCACTGGGCACTTCAGAATCTGTGTCGCTTACAAATCCTTATTTCTTTTTGGCAGCTTTTCTAGATAGGAGAGTGACGGAGGAATCGAGTCCGTGGGCAGGTCCACACCTTTGCAGTCACACTAAAAGGATGAACTGGAAGGATAAAAAGAGAAATAAAGACAGTGTAAGAAATGTTGTCTGACAGGGAAGCTCCTGTCCCATGAACATAGAGTTATGTAAAAGAAACCCCAAACTCAGCCTTATCTAAGTACAATAAAATTTGACAGGTGGCCATTGCTGATCTATGTACCTGTGCTGTGCCTGTTTGACACAGATGTCACACACTCATATTCCTGTTAGAAACATCAATTTTAAGCCCATTATAAACATAATTTGCTACTGACGGGAACTAAATGACCGGTTGATGTCTCCCTTTCTGGTGGCCCAGCAGAGGGGAAATGAGCACCCCACACCCCATTTATTGCCAGCTGATCATTCAGGGGATGAAAGATCTCCCATCTCCCTGGCTCAAAATGGGGAGGGAAAGAAGCGGGGGGGAAGGAAGAGGAGAAAACACCCAGCTCCTGCTTTTGTATTCAGGGCACATCCCCACTGCCTTATTATCACATCAGAGAGTCTGGACCCATCAGCGCTTTCATTACGCAACCATTTCCTCCCCCAAGAATTTCTAATTCCGCCATTTTAATTTGTTTTGGGGACACTCGGCAGCCTGCTCCCCTATCAGAGAGGAAATTTGGTTTATTAGAAAACATCTAGGAGCAGTTAATCCTGCAACTTTATTTTAGACCTTGAGAGGTCAATGCATAATTTAGAGGGTTTTGGATTCCGTTCTGATTGCTTCTCGCTCAAAGACAACCTCAATTATACCAGCTCAGCTTTCCGAGGGCCAAAGCCCTGCTTTAATCATCAAATCTGCTGCCGTGGACCCTGGCTCCTGTGTCTGCCCCACAGGGTCACATCCTCGGCGTGGCGAGGCTCCTGGAATCCACATTTCCAGGGGAATGGGAGCAAACTGCAGCTGCAGCCCCCCCTCGCTGTGTAAAACTCTTACTGATTTCCAGCCTGCAGCACGTGAAGGATGGGAATCCTGTGGCTTACAAAGAGGAAAGAAGGACCAGCATGATCTTTCCCAGCCACAGCTCTCTTGCCATGAATAATTGTTTCATTTTTACTGCCTTTGTTTTGCTGGTCTGTAAGAATCCCAACAACTATGTGGTCAGCGACATGAAGAGGCATAAAAGCAATGGAGATCATTTACAGACAGTTCACAAAGGCTCCTCTGTCACACGGTGGTCCAGGGAAATTCTGTGCTGATGGGTCCTGTTACAAGTGGAGGGAATGAAACCTGGAAATACTGTTATTTCATCTTTATGACACATAATGAAGTCAATTCAAATGTCAGTTTTCAATGGAACACGAGATCTCTCGGAAATGTGAGGCCCGTTCAAACTTAAAAAATAACAGTGAGGTATAAAAATATCCGGTGTATTTTCAGGACATGGTGCCATTACAGAGCTGAGAGTTGGAGAGACGGACTTCTTTCTAAATGAAAAGCTAAGAACAAGAAATAATTTTCTGGATTTTATAGTGTTTGTCTCATTTCCTTGAAACACTCCTGAAATCAATGTCATGTTTGTTTAGCTTTTAATCAAGTAGATAGGCAGTCCTCTTTTAATTAAAGCTGAGCCAATTCTAATGCATTTTAACAGCTATAATTCTATCAAATGGCCAACTTAGATATTCTTCTCTGACCAAGCCTTACTTATCAAAGCTCTCATTACTGCAGTCATCTGTGCTATTATCAGTGCTACAAGATAAGGGAGTGTGAGTTTGTATGTTACACACAAATACATGTATTTGCCACTTCCAGATTCTGAGGAATGACATCCATACAGGACAAATAACGAGTTTCTGCCCAGCCTTGATGACCTTGCACGCCCAGCTCTGAGAACCAAGAACAGTTCACGCAACATTTTTGGTAAAAAACCCTTTCATTTCCCTGTGGGCACAAAAAGCAGGCATTTAAAACTAAGTGTGTGTCTGATCTAGAGATACACTAGGTAGATATTCAGGAATGAAGATACACATGCCATACATGTATATGTGATATACAATGCCTGTGTTTGTCCTTTCAACTCCATAAAAGTCTACAGAAAGAGTGTGTGCTTCAGCAGACTGTAGTTTGTGTCCAAAACACTAAAAAAAGGTCATCCAAGTCATTTTTCTGCAACAGCTCGCAGAGACCGAGACCCTAAATGACTCACCCAGTTTCTGAAGGCTTCAGAGCAACAACACTGCTTTGCAGATAGAAACAAAACTGACACTATTAGGCTATTGGCAGTGCCCTGCTTGCATGGCCTGCCTGGAATTTAAAAGGATTTGAAAACAAATGTGGAAAAAGCCCAGCAGATGACCAACCTCCCAGTTCAGCGAGAGATGTTCCCATCCTTTGCCCATGTCCTGACAGACTGCAATTTGTCAATCCGAGGTCAATCCGTCCTACACACAGTTTCTGGTACTTCCTGGTGAAGGGAGGAACGAGGCTACGCACGGATCCTGGTCTGGATAAAGGGGAATGCCACGTAGCTCCGTGGTCTTTCCTGGGAGCTGACAAAAGGGGTCGGTGCTACTCCACTGTCAGCACGTGCATACGAACAGTTGTTGGGTTTGGGTTTGGGGTTTTTTTTATTCTCTTATGGTTTGTTGGTTTGTTTTTGCTGGGAAGAGCGGTGTCCGTGAGGTCCTGTCCTGACGATCCCGAGTGAGCCGGAGGAGCGGGGGGTCTGAGGGGCAGGAATGGGCCTGGCCGGGGTCCCCGCCGGTGCTACCTGACCTTCTGCAGCTCCTGCCTCAGCCACGAGGGCAGGGGCTGCCCCAGCCTGTGCAGCAGCTTGGACAGCTCCACGTTGTGGTCTCTGTAGTAGCTCGACAGAAACGCTCGAGACTGGGAGGGGGGAAAAACAAACCAGGATCAGGGTTAAAGGAAACCCACCCGGCAGGCGTCTGTGCACTGCTCCCACAGAGGGCTCTCACAGGGGGCACTTAATCCCCTCTCTTTCAAAGCTCAAGGTTATGATTTTTAGAAATATCAACCCAGTGAAAATACAACAAATAAGAAAAAAAAAAATCAGTGGTTTATTTAGGGTCAATATAAAAACTGCTCCCGTAAATTTCTGAAAAGCCCTTACCTCTTGGTCCATTGGTGGGTATTTCCGACCTTTGCTTTTCCCCAGGCACTTTGTTTTCCCTCCTTCCAATAACTGGCACCAGAAGCCTTTCTGAGGGTCAAACCTATAGAGGATCATATCTTTTAAAAGACCTTGCTACAGAAACATCTCCTGGCTACTGAGACATCAGCGTTAGCCAACAATTACTGCTGCATGCATCTCTCGAGATGACTGGAATTCTGAGGACAGAGTGGGAAGCAGCTTTCCTCTCCTGTGTAAACTCTGGGGATTCATTTTTTCCCACAAATCTGCCTTGGAAGTAGCTCAAGGCAGGAAGTTTTTCCCATTGTGCTCTGCCTGCACTGGCTAATGTTTGTTCTACTTGTCCAGCGCACGGGGTGAAGTGCTGATCTCTAGGTCTCCTAACGAAGCGCTGGTTGGGTGCTGATGATTTAACCCTCCTGAGAAGTTGGCTGCTCCCTATCGCTGCATCTAAATACCATTTTCGTTCCTAAGATGCCATTGTAGCATAAACACTGTCTTAGCAGCCTTATCTGAAACATGCAATTTGATTGTGATGTCTGAAATGCAGAGATAGAGGAGGTTTAGATTAAGGCTTGGAAACACGCACTCGCTGAGGAATGAACAGCACGTGGCATTAAGTTTGGAATTTATTGCTGGGGGACTTGCAGCAGGCATAAAACATCCAAACGCTGCACATTCCTGCTACTCAGCAGATGTTTGAAAAACATGAAGGATAATTGGCCAGGACACGGAGTTAATGAGTTACACTGCACCTTTCTGCCCCGGCTCTGTCCGTGCAACACGGATGCACCTGCAATTTGCTGCTGTACAGAAGTGAACGAATTTCAGGAGAAGGGTCAACCTTCTTCATGGGTTTTTCTTGCCCAGCCTATTAATGAAGGCCTGACCTTTGTTTCCTAAATTGTCTCTGTAGCCGTATCAATTAAAAGCAAATAAATCATTGATTAAATGGGTATATTGATGATAGATTCATTTCTGCATTGGCCTTTCCCATCTGCTCCATGCATGGTGAAGTGCTTTAGCTGCCTTGCAATAATTTCCCAAGAGGAGCAGCAATATTGTGTGCTGGGTAAAAGGGAAACTGCAAACTATGCCCCAAACAATATTTCTGCCTCAGAAGGAGCTTATTGAACATTATGAAAAGGATGTGGAAATTTGGGAAGGGGAAAAGAGGGTGAGAGAGCTCGGGATGAATTCAACCCTCTGCGTTCAGAAATCACGGAACTCTCGGGGCTTCTGTAAACGTAATTGGGCACAGTGGAAGTATTTATTTAAAAATAGCAATAGCCCTAAGGCTAAAGTTACAGGGGAGAGTTTTAGAGCTGTCAGCAGAAACCTTTTGAGGACTGGTTATCTTTCTGTCCCTGCAGACTGAGCCTGGGGGAGAGGCAGGGTTTTGGGAAGGCAGTACCTGATGCCACAGGCAGGGAACACCTTCGAGGGAAGAGCCAAGCAATGCCACCACGAGGATCTTTCTGTTGTTCTCTGACAGAACGTAGCAGCCCTCCAAGGGAGAACATTTTCCTAAGCGCACTCCTCTAATCTTGTGTTTTCCTCGAGCCCTGCCTCTCCTGCCTCTGTGTCCCCGCTGCTCCCCTCCCATGGCTCTGGATAGTGCCTCCCTTCTGCCTGGGTTAATTTTATCCCCCTGCAAGACTTTCACATAATTACTCAGGGTGATGGACTTGTTGCTCTGTGTTGTTCACAGGACTGGGTCCTTAGGCTGCTTCCTGACACCTTTAAAAATGTGCAGTGTGCACTTGTTAGGCAGTAATGACTAGGAACATTCCTGTGCAATCTTTTCCCCTTTGACAAGTCCTACCAGAAAGTAGCTACATACTTTAATGCATTTTCCCCTTCCATCCCAAATCTGTGCAGAAGCGTGTGCTTCCATAGCACATTTGCATTCTTGATGCCTCTAAACAGGGAGTGCATAATTTTATGGATCTGTTTACAATCCATTTTTCCTGTCCAAATCAGTAGAGAGGCCAAATTTGTTCCTGCTGTGCGACTCCACTGACTTTAATTTAGTTCCAGAAAGGAAGATGTATGTCTGTGGGTGTGTATTTTAAAAACCCAGCAGAAGGCACTGCAGATGTGCAGTTGTGAGTTGTTCAAACACCACTAGCTCAGCTCTGTGCCCAGACTCCTCCTCTCTTCCATCCGCTTTGGAAACCAGTGACTTTAAAAATTGCATTCTGAAATCCAAAATATTTCCTCTAGAAAAAGGTTTTGGCAGAGCTTTCTTAAGCACTGAAGTCTTACTTTGAACCTGTGGTATAAATAAGCTGAACCTTCCCAGGAGAGGAAACATTAAATGGTAATTGTGAGCAGAGAGGAGCAGCGTGGGGCAGCTGCAAAGTCCATGGTTGTGTTTTCCCTCAGGACCAGCCTACAGGGAAGGTGAAGTAGAGGCTCTTCTGCTTCCCACTCCATGTGCTGGCTCGTGCTCTCTGCTTCCACAGGGGACTTAGAAAAGCCTCCACTGCAGTGCTAGGCTTCCCAGCCTACGGATATCCCAGGGCTGGAGCTGTAAGGAGATGATGCTCCCCACACAGAAAGGCTCAGGGCAAAAGCTTCTTACAATTTTCTGCTGGACTAAGAGGGGAGAGCGGAATTCAGCCCACTCTCGCCCCTGCAGGAGTCTCAACCCTACATGGAAATCCAGACAGGAAATGGGATTAGGGAACGAGTGCTTTTAACCCAGCCTCTGCCATCAGGCTCCTATTGGAATGATAAAAACACTTAAGCCAAACTTTCCACACCTGACACCCAGAGGGCTTCAGCTCCTGGAGACTGAGGGAAGAGAACCCCAAGCTTTTCAAAGTTATCACTGTCCTGATGTGTCATCTGTTTGTAATTAATACTCAAGGGATCCTGGTGGGAGGGGATGTACCCTGGGATCCCACAGGGCAGACACAAAAGGAATACACTCACGTTAGGGCTTCGGAGTAATTGTAATGAGGAGAGACTCCCAGAAACTTTTGCACTTCATCCATCACAGTAGCAGGGTCACTTCTCAGCTGCTGTCCATCAATAATGAGCAACTGCAGGGGTAAATATGGCACTTGTTTGGAAACAGGACTAAGGTTAACAAAATAATGGCATTATTTCACTTCTGTGACAATCTAGATTTAAGTTAGCACGTGACTTTGTACAGTGCTAATAACATTCGTATGGGTGAACTTCTTAGGCTCACTTTTTACTTTATTGAGTTGAATTTGCATAGGTGGGCGCATTGTAACTCTGTGTGGGCACCTCGTTCACATGCAGGAGTAAAACCTCCCAAGCCAAACCTGAGTCTCAGGGAATTCTGAGAAAAAGAGATAAGGAAGGAATGTAAAATATTGTTGAGGTTTATGTCTGTGGGAAATCTTAAGGAGAGAGGGCAGCAGCCCCAGGTGAGGGCAGAGGAGGAGCCCAGGGAGCAGGGCATGGGATGCTCGGCACCCTTTGCAGGCTCAGAATTTGCCAGGACATCCCCATCTCCTTTGGAGGACTAAGTTGGGATGAGGTGGGCAATGAGGAGACGTGGCCTGTTTGCTCCCAGGACAATACTGCCCTTGCTGCAAGCTCAGCAGCTCTGGGCAGGACTCCTGCCCCATTTATGAAAGAGTAGAAAGGCCAGAGATGAAAGAAGGAAGTAAATGACTAACTGAGATTTTCTCCCTTCTCCTGGAAATGGGATTGACCTGCTTATCCTCTCTGTAGGGCAGCTGAGGCTGTATAAAAAGAAAAACGAGGAGTGCAGGAAGACAGAGCTTCTAGTTCTTTTTGTTGGTTTTTGCCCCCAGGTCCGTGACAAAGCAGGCAACACTCAGCTCTGCCTCCTTTCAGCCAAATTCTGTCCCACACGGAGCAGTCTCAGGGGATCCTTGTTCCTTTGCTCACTTATTAAACAGCCTTTTACAACTTCTTCTTACAGTAGGTACGGATATGTCCTGGCACGTGACCACGTCCTCAGATAAAGAGTGCCCACGCACGTACTTTATAGTACTAAAAGGTTTGCTTTGGGTTATTTTAGTATTATTACTTTAGCAATGGAAATATTCTTTAGGTCTATGTGTTTGGGTAAATTTTTCATGGGAAAGGTTATAAAAGAAAATTCAATAAAATATCTGAAGGAAGAGGGGTCAAAAGAAGGAATCTATGCTCTAGCCCTGAGAAAGGCCAATTCCACACCAGGATCAAATAAATGCGAAGCTTTCTATGATAGGGACTGGGTGGGAAGCAGGATGAAATTTCTTTTTAGAAAAAGCCCCGGCATTTTCTAAAGGAATTTGTCAGACCTTCCCACAACGTCTCACGCTGCAGCCGCAGGTTTCCCGGGCCGCAGGAGCCTCGGGGACTCCTGCGGGCCGTGCCGAGGCTCAGCGAGCCGGGCGTGCCCCGGCCGGGCCGGTACCTGTGAGGCAGGGAAGTGCGTGAGCCACCTCTCGATGTGCAGCGCGTACCAGCCGGGGGTCAGGCACCGCCTCTGCAGCGCCCGGATCTCCGACGGCGCCCAGGGGCTGGACGTGATCACTTCATAAAAGTTGAACTTCAGGGCAGCGGGGTCCTCGTGGGAGCGCTGGTGCTGGTGGGAGGTATTGAAATAGGTTTCACAAGGATGCTGAAGATTAGGCCTTCAATCTTCCCGGAGCTGCCAGGTGGGCTGTGCCGGCAGCCCTCGGCTCCCCCTCAGTGCCACCTCTGCCAGGTAGGAGAGGGATGGGGGCCAAGGAAGCAGGGTGGGGACAGCAGTCAGTCAGGGCTCTCCCTGGGGAGTGAGGAGCCATTGTTTTCCTGCTTTGCCTTGGCAGTTGTAAAGGTGCCAATGAGGTATTACAAGGGTGCAAACTGCAGCCCCTGGCCATGTTTTATTCCTTGCAGAACTTCCTGGCAGTATCAGAAATGATGTATTTCATGCTTATTCCAACATTATTAATCTGTGTCTATTTTAACGCTGCATTTAGTGATTCCCTTAAGTGTATGCCTACGCCGGATTTCACAAGCACGCTTATACATTTCTCTAAAAATAGAGGTTTTAAATAGTGCAGATTTTGTTACTGAGGGTGTGGGCTCAGTAAAAGGCAAGGAAGAGCATCCTGGAGTTTCCAGGGGAAAACAACAGCCTTGCTTTTATTTCCAAGGAGAGAAAAAAGCCAATGTGTCTCCAGACACAGCTCTTGGCAACTCCTTGGAAACTTCAGGAGATGCTGGGTCCGTTTGTGCACCGCTGCACATTGCTGAGCTTACACACTGGAGGAGGGGATGTGGTGCCAGACCCTCAGCATCAAGAGCTCTGATTCCCTATCTGGGCCCCGCTCCTTTTCCCTGTGTATCTCCCTGGGTGAGGAGCACTGCTCTCCCTCTCTGCCCTGTCAGCCATAATTGAGATCAAACTGTTTGTTTACAGCTGGTGGCAGCTCTGTGCTGGGAAGTTTCATCAGTTCTGACACAGGTGTCACAGGTGCCAACTGCAAAAGCTGGCATCCAGCATCCTCCTGCTTCCGCACGGTGCCAGTGCTGTGCAGTAACTCCCACTTCTTGCTCAAGGACACAGAATCCCACTGATGTTGGCCATCATCCCCTGCCACTGGTCCCCCTGCCCATTCCTCGAGGCAAGGGCCGTACCTGGTACCAGGAATAGGCGCGGTCGGACGGGTCGATGAGGATGGTGATGATCTTGGCCTTGGGGATGAGGGAAGCGGCTCTCTTGGGAGCTTCCTCGGAATGGAAATAGTTGGCACTTTTCTCAAAGAGGAGGTCGGTGGTGGTATTGGAAGGAGTGGGGAAGAAATCCATGTACCTTGGAGGGGAAGAGACTTGTTAGAATTAGCAGTAGCACAAAAGGGTCATGTCCCCATGCTTCCCATTTCATGGTGGGTGAAAAGGTGAATTTTCAGACATAATTCTCAAGAAGCAAAATTGAATTTCTCAGCTCAGCCCAGACTGGAATAATGGGAATGCATCTTGGCTCTTAGGTGGTGCTGGTAATAGCTAAAGCCCTCATGAAGTCTGGTAATTAGGTTTTTCCTGTGATGGATGGGATTTTTGCTAATAACTTCAGTGTCAAAGGGATATCTTTAACCAGTTTGGAGTGAGTTCAGTTTTAGCTGCAGAAAAAAAATGGGAAAAGCTTCAAAATGTCAACATTTAATGTCAACATTTAAATGTCAAACTGTTTAATTTTAACATTGTTGAAGTACTTCATTTTGGAACTGACATATCTTTGCTTTTGGACGCTTTCAGAATGCAAAATTTGAATTTTGGCTTTGAATGGTCTTTTCCATTTAAAATTGATTGGATGGGTTCTCGTGAAGAGATGAATCAAACCTTACTTCATGAAAAGCCACTTTGGAAGGAACAGAGTGTAAGTCAGTGCAGCTACAGCTATGACAAGACAGAGATGTTATTCAGCATGAAGACAGAAATCATGACAGAGCTGCCTCTTGCATTCATTCGCGTGAAAACTCAGAAAATTCTTCCTGTAATATCTAAACAAAATTAGGGGCTTGATTAAATGTCCCATCATTACCAATTAGATTCTCTTTCTGTCTGATAATTCCAAACATAACAAATTCATCCGGTAATTAAGGCGATGTCACACCTGCTCCTGGAATTGTTCCATTGTGATTTTCCGTGTATTAAGAATGAACACTTTGGTTTTGTCATTCTTCTTACCAGTCAATTCCCTTGTGGTAGTTGTTGCCATTGAAGAATTGAACTTCCTCAAAAGTTTTTGGGCTGGGGAGATTGCTGATAATGGAAGGATGCATCAGAAGGAATAAATAAAGGGCTGTCGTTCCTATGACAACAAAAAGAGATGCCATTAAGAAATACAAAAAAAAATAAAGCACCTTTGACTTTGTAGAAACTTTTTAAAAGCTCTACTCGTGCTTCTTACCTGTTTTCTGGGGTCCTATCACCAGGAATTTGGGTAGGTGGTCACAGGTTTTGTCTCTGGACCAAATATCCCTGTGTCGTTTATCGTCACACGGGTTCTGAAGGAGAAAAGGCGGTTGTGCACATCACATTGGGGGGATCCTAAATCCTTGCAGGGTCTCAATGTTATGCACTAGTGCCTGAGCCCTACACTGAGTAGTAAAAGCCCACAGTGTGTGTATAATGGTTTTGAATGACTGAGGACTAGGTTCAGTCATTAGCAGAAAAGGAAAAGAAGGGGAAAAAAAAAAGATTGAAACATTGATTTAATCACGTTTCCATTTGAGGTTAAAATGGAAACCTCTGAATAGCTTCGAGGCATTACTTTTTGAGCTGTCAGAATGGTTTCAGATGCATGGGGCTTAGTGCCAATTTTAATTTACGTGAGAACGCAAAAGGGAAGGACAAAATAGAAAAGTGGGAGATTATTCATCTCCTTATCTTTCTGCTACCTACGAATGCAAAATAAAAACCTGTGAACAAAAGGCCCCGCGGAAGAGGTTGGGACTGGCTGCTCTTTAAAGCAGTTATCATACAGATGCTGCTTTTGCATAATGTTGACTGGTAACAGAGGATACACTTTGCTGGTGAATAAAATTAACAAAATATGATGGAGGAAATCGTTAACTGATGGGAATTGCTGCAGCTCAGTGGAAATATTAGAGATTTATACTTCCTTTGTAGCTGGGCCAAAAATAACAGGGGAAATTTTCTGCACCTTTTTGCCAGCGTAAACCCTAAATAACTGCACAGGTTTCCTTGGTGCCAGCCTGGATTTATGCCTGCATAGCCAAAAGCACAGCGTGGCTCACGGTATTCCAGTTAAGAGAAGAGCCAGGTACGTGCAACCACGAAATTACATTGTTGAGATCACATTCCCATTCATAAAATAGGCTTTTTAGAGGAAAAGAAGCGTATTCCAACGAGCAGATTGCAGCTGGAGGAGGAAGAGGATGTGATTTTACCTGCCAGAGAGGGTCTGTCTGCTCGGGGAAGAGCTCGAAGTACTTCTGAGCCAGCTGCACCGGGGGCAGCGTCTGCAGTTTCAGGTTTGTGGAGCTCTTGACAAAGCTGGCAAGGTTGGCAAAGGTGTACAGGCCCAGGCGGTCGTTGCCGTAGTTGGACAGGTGGGTCATGAAGATGCTGATCTGGGGGCAAGAGGAGCCTTTCAAGCATGGCACACCAAAAACCCAATATGCTGTCTGTCCCCAGTGCTGGCTGGTTTGCTCAGAATAGCATGGCTGTAAGTAGAGGAATAAGTTCTGACACAGAAAAACTCCCAGGCTTTGGCCATGATGGTATCTCAGCTAAGTATGTCTTTTTTCTTTTTCTCCTTAAAGCTGATACAACTTGTGTCTTTTTATCAGCTCTTACATGGACACTGCATTGTACATCTCATGATTTATTTCAGAGGGATAAAGAGAGTTTATAACAATAATGTGACAAATATATTTCACAGCATTTTCTTTCCACGAGGTGATTAAACTCTGTTTTGTGGCTGGTTTACCTGTAGATTGTCATTCTTTACTTTTATGAAGATGCCATCAAACTGAATGTTGTCACTTGGCTGTTTTAGTCGGTGCATTGGCCTGAGACAGGATGGACTGACAGTGGAATTTGATTACAGCTGCAGGCAGGGGTGGGGGTGTAAGCCAGGCACATTTGGGGGACTGAAGCACCTGGTTCTGAAGTCATTAGCTATCAGGAGTGAGGACACCTGATTCCCAGGGAAATGGTTTGCTTTGCAGAGAGATAACTGTGTCCAGGTGAGCCTCGCTTCGGATGATTAGGAATGGGAAGGACGTTATAAAGTCATGTGCAGAAAGCAGGGAAGAGGTTGTAGGAGAGCATGTGCACCTTCCTCCTTTGAAAGCTGCTGCAGGAGTGTTCAGGTCAGTGAATTATAACTTTTTAACTTAAAGTTAATTGAATTAATGTGTCCAGAGGGCAGCTGGATGTGGTTTGAGTGACGCCTTGCACAACCCAGGCATGGGGGACGGTGTGTAGGCAGCAGTCCTTTGGAGCCTGGAGCGTGGGTTGGATATTCCGGAGATAAGCTCTAAAATACCTCTGTGTGTGTCTCAGGAAGGTTGTTAGCCCTGATCTGCCTGGAGAGGGAGCTTTCCCTACAGCAGGTTCCTGCCCTGTTGTCCCAAGCTTGTGCCTAGCACACCACGGAATAAGAAGCCACCAGCTTCCTATTCTCACCCTCTTGCTGTGCCGAGGTGGTGCTTCTTTAAACATCAGCCCCCCATGTTTGGAAATACATCCATTAGCTTGTTAAATTATTAACGAAGCTTTTAGTACTTCTGAAAGGGGGAGACAGATGGAGCTTAGGAGAAAGTGTCCCTCATGGCCCTTCTGCAGTGGGTTTGTATTGCGCACACTTCGTGCCACAAAAAGTAATTTATTCTTCACTTTTATTTTGCTCTGGGCTTCTGCTGAGCAGAGATTGGAAGCTGTACAAGTTCTTTTTTTTTTGTGGATTGATTTGGTGGATTCCAGTGCCTGTGCATTTTATGACCCCGAGTATTTGACATAAACAGAGTGAATCTTAAAATTACCCTAAACTTGGTGCGTGTCTCTATGTGCTACCCCAGAAACTTACAAGAAAGGTAATAAATCATCCTTTCCTCACAAAAAAACCCCAACCAACATGCACAGATCCTTCCTAGTTTCAACTAGTTCAACTCCTGTAAATGTGAAAAGTTCTTGCTGCAAACTGTTTTAAAGTGATGAAAAGGAAAACACTCGTAGGAAATGTTGGTGGAGAATATCACCTTGTCTCTGGAGCGTTTGTTTGATAAGTGCTAAAGGGTCTGTCCATGACATTTAATATTATTACAGCAAATGAAGGATGCAAGTAAATCTGTGTGCTCTTTGTGCTTTGTTTACACTTGAAAATGGGTGAGATTGTTTTTAATGTTAAAATGTACTCGTAGGAGATGAGTATTAGCTTATTTTAGGAGTTTCATTAGGCTGGAAACCAATTTAAAAGATCCAATTAATCACTCTCTATGGAGTCAAAAGATCTTGGACATCTCTTTTCACTTCTTTTGCCCCGTTGGTCTTTTTGGAAGTGAAAAAAACCCAGATATGATGCATTATTCATGGAATAAAACTGTATTTATTTCTTTGCCATCTACCTCCAAATCACTTGAGACTAAAGGCGATAGGTTTTAACTGTTCGTGTTTAGAGCATAGATGATACCAGATTGTTTGTGAACAAATGGCAGGACCATCACACCATTCCCACTCTTTGGTTCTTGTTCCCAGGGCTGTTTAACACCACTTACATCCAGACTTTAGATATACAGTGTTTTCTCTATATGGAATGGTTGTATATGCATGCTTGTGTTACATAGAAAAGGAAACCTCCAGTAGCTAGTAGAGAGAAACAAAGGGCTTCTTTAAAAAGATATTGGAATATAAACCCAGTGCCTTGAAGCTGCATTCTGTACTTAGTTGGTGTCCTTGTTGTGGAAGCACAGCCCTATTAATGCAGAATAAAGAGGTTTTTTTCCTCCTGTAATTGCCAAACTTAGCACAGCTTTAGCTAAAAGCACTTGTTTTTGGACAAACATTAGCCACCTGCCTTGGAGGGCACAGCTGAAGTGCAACACAATCTCAAGGATGGCAATCCCATGTTGGGAATAAAATATTGGCTGATTCCTTTCTGTTTATATCTGAAACTCTCCCTATTCATCAGTCCAACACTTGGGATGAAAAAATGCATTACCAAACTTAGGTATAAACGTGTTCCACCTCATCCTCTCAGCTATTCCATAATTAAATAGGATCAATGTTCCTTTTAAGGTCCTTTCCTCCTGATGGTTGTTTGGCCCTGGCCCACAGCTGGAAAGCCCGGGGGCCAGAGATGGGTCTCACGTGGGAATTCTGTTCTTAGGAGAGGAAACTGATGCGTACCGTATTAGGAGCTTTTTGCCTTGCCTTTACGCCTCTTAATAAGCTTTGCAAGAAGGGAGGAATTAATGCAGGGGGTGTAGCTGGGCTTTGTGAGTAACAGAGACGTGTCGGGCGCTCCGTGGCGTTCTTGCGGGAATGTGGAAGTGCATTTACTGCTCGGCTCCTGTCCCGCACGCCTGTCTCCCTCAGAAATGAGTTTTGCTCCTCCGCGGTTTTCCATCGTGCTCACAAACTGCCGCGCAGGCTCCCGGAACGGGATGTGGATGGCAGCCCCTCGGATTCCTGGCTGTGCAAATGGGATGCCACGGCTGAGGAACGCAGAGCTGCCGGATTTCCATGCGCTAATCGCCAGCAGCCCCGTGCCGGGCTGGCCACAGCAGCGCCTCTTTCAGTCTGGAGTGTGTCGCCCCTTTCCTGCCCCGAGCAGCCTCCCATTACGGCTTACAGGCCAGAGCCCCGTTCCCTGATCATGAATCCCGTAACGCAGCTGTTTGTGCGGCTAAGAGGAAGCTGGGAGGGAGATTTTTGTGTTGACAAAGCACTAATTTTAATAATGACAAATGGTTTCTCTAGAATTCAGCACTATTCATATTCATGACCCTTCTGCTGCTGAAGCAAAATCATTTGTGCCTGAAAAATGACTGCTTTTTTTTTTTTTTTCACTTTTACTCCCTTTCCACTCTGCACATCTGGTTATACTTTAATGTTCTTGACAGGATAATCAAATATTTTCCAAATATAATATCTCTAAAGAAAGCAACAAAGTCGGTGTTCGGACAGAAACATTTTTGCCTTTGATTGACGGGGAAACAAAACCATTGAATGGCATTTTATTTCCCATGCCCATGCTCATTACCATGTCTGCTCCCCACCTCGAGCGCTCCCAGGATGGGAGTGGAAGCTGCTGTCCATCAATGGTGGGAAGTGGCCTTGGGACAGCTGTACAAATGCTGTAGAGCCTCTATGTTGTTTTAAAATTCCCTACTGGAAGAGCGAAATTGTTTCTCATTTACCCGGGAACGCTTTCTACTTTTCCATTGTTTAGTTGGCAGGATTAAATGAATTCCTTAGTATTGACAGAACAGTCCTGTGCCTTGTTCCTTTCCTTCTGAGAATACAGTTGCTAGGTTTGATATTTTATTTTTTTTCTATTATCTCTCCAAGTTTTGCTTTGAAAATAAAGGCTAAGTCATGAATACATTCCAACACAGCCACTGTTTCCCAGGTCATACATATTTTTGACACCACAGATGTGTGGGGTCCCAGATGAAGAAAATTGGTTGGGAAGTTCTAATCCATTAGTTTTTTTTTTTTTTTTTTNCCTGCAATTAGAAAAAATGGGTTTTGTGTTTTTCCTCTTAGCACATGTGTTCAGAGCCTGTGAAAAAATAACTGCTGCTTTTGATGAAGTTGTGCAATTGGTGTGTAGCTGTGTGAGGGTGGAAAATCTGAATGGATGTTTTATGTCTGTTCATTTGTCACACTAGTGTAAGTGATCAGCAGCACAGCTAATTGTGGCCAAAGCTGAATAAATTCTGCCCAAATGCGCTGCTGCCACTCACATCTGTGGGCCCCAGGAAGCCTTTGCAGAAGTCTACAGCAATTCAGTCCTCTTGTTATTTCTGTTTTCTGGTGAAATTCATGATATAGGAATTTGTTTTCTTGCCATCTGTGTTTTCTCATTGAAAACACTTCCTTAGACTATAAACTCTCTCTAAAAAAAATAAATCTATTCAGTTCAGACTCAAGAATTCACCCAAGTTCAAATTCAGGAAATTAAGCAGGTTGAAATGGTTTTGGGTACTATTGGCTTAAGTTGAGATCAACATTAAGCAGAGCTATGGAGGACAAGGGACATCCAGGCAAAAAGAAGTCCAGGTGATGATTAGTTTATATAAGTGTCCATAAATGACAGTTTCTCTGCCATTTCTCCGTAGAGATGTGGTAAATTAAGATCTCCTTCTAACTGACTTTGGAATGATCAGATGAATTCTGTCTTTTATCCCTACCATGACACCCTACAGTCTCCAGGTAGAGGAAGGAAATGCTATCCTGGCATTTCCTATGGCAATGACTGCCCAGGGCCTGCGCAGCACATGGAGTTGCAGAACAAGTGTAGATGGTTCTGTTTATTCTGAGCATCCATATAGACATTAAGTAAGAGTTTTCACCAGGATTTTTTTTTTTTGAACTGCAAAGAAATGCCTGGCAAGTTGATATAGCTTGGAGATGCAGGAAATTCATCATTTGTTTTTAAAACTGTTCTACTGTCACGTTGCTATTTTAGCAGTTTTCTGACTGCTCTGGGTTATAGAGTGTTCATAAATGATGATTAATTAATCCAGTTTGGTGGCCTACTCTGAGCAAACAAACCTCAGAGTTAATTTAATTCTCCGCTCTTGGTTTCAGAGAAAAAAAGTGCAGCATTTTCAGTTCACTAGAGGATATAATGTTCTCAAATCATCCACTTTCCAATTAATTTTGAATGGCGAACACAGGGAGGAAATTTTGTTCTTGTCCATTTACTTCTATTAAGGATTCATTTTCAATAATGAGAGAATTCTGACTCAGCTCGTTTTCACCTTAAAGGCTTGCTCCTGACACTTTAATAAATTATTGCATGGTGTGTGCATGAAGGTAACAGACACTTTCCCCAATAACCCCCTTGTTGACACACAGTCATTTATTGCTATTTCTGCCACCACCCAACTTGCTGGGAAGTAATTCTGATAAAATATCAAAATGTGTGGTGTGGAGCATCAGCTTTCATAAAGCAGGAAAATGTCACGAAAGAAGGAAAGATGTGCTATCCTTGAAATGTTTTCCTCATGCTCTGGGTTTCAAGCTAATTAGTTTCTAAATATTCTGCTGAAGGCTTGAGTTTCCATGGGATATTTTTTTTCTTGTAGTAGCTCTGTGCAGCTGGGGTAGCCATGTGGGATGAGGGGGAAAAGTCATGATTTACTGAGGGGAGAAAAGATTCAAAAATGTGGGGAAGGTCAGGGTCGATTTGGTGTTTATGACCATTAAGATAAATTCTGATGTAACTTGTTGACAAAACTCCCTTCTAATTTGGTAGAATGAACCTTTCCCTCACATTGGGTTGGAGAGGGACACGTCTCTCCCTGTGGGCCGCACCCTGATAATTCCAGCTCTGCCAATATTGACATTTATTTAGTGGGGAGGTTGCCTGCCTGCTTTTTCCTGTCCCCGAAATGTGCTGAGATGCTCAGTTCACAGGGCCCTCAGCAGAACTGCGCTGTGTATTACTTTTGGATTGCAGCACATTTCCTACAATGCCCAAGGTTATTTTTTATTCTTTCTACAGCTATGCTCAGAGAAACAAAGCAAATAAAAAGAAAAATATTATCAACACTCAAGATGCTTCATAATAACATTCACAAATCTCTTGTGGAAGGTAGAAATTAACCCCTCTCTGCATTTGCTTTTAATATTCCAAAGCAATAATGTGTGATTCTCCTCTGTCTCTGTGATGAGCGAGAGCAGGAAACAAGAACAAAATCCTCGTGGCACATGCGGGATGTGGAGAATGTAGATCTAACAGGCTGGAAATGAGCAATAACCCTTTAGTCACGGTGAGGGTTTAAAAATGGAAATGCCTTTAAGTGGCCTTCGGAATTAAAAGCGTCCCATGCCACTTCCGAGGGAGCTAGAATAATAATGTACATTACTATGGGCTGCCTGTAGCTTCTGCTGAGGGGAGTTCAAAGTTACCTTTCAATCACAGGTCTGATTTCGCTCTCGACAACCAAATTCCTGCAAAAGAAGCTAATCTTCCTGAGATTGATCTGCCACGTTTCACCTCTGGTTAAAGCTTCTTATGGGTGTTTGATTGAAGTGGGAAGAGAAGCCTGAAGAAGTGTTTAACTTCTCCCTTTTTCTGCTGCTTTTCCATTTTTAACCTGATCTGTCAGTTGCAAATATGTGATACTTTGTTGGTTTTGTGGGCAAGTGCTGTGCAGCCTATGCCTGACTCTAGATCCTATGTGGTGAGGCAGGTGTAAATCTAGACTAGGGAGGGTTATATATATAAAAATACAGAAAAAAATGACTTGTGCCCATTTTTATGGTGGAACTTCACAAAGGAAGCAGTGGAGACAGAATAAAAAATGCCCTGTGAGAGGAAGGGGAGAGGAAGAGTCAGGCCAGGCAAATTGCTGTGTAACAAGGAGGCAAAGGAAGGATGAACAGGAAGGGTCCTGCAGGAAAGGGGGTAGCAGTATCCTGGGTTATCCAAAAGCTTTTCAAGGTGACCAGGTAATGGGGAAAAAATGCACCACATTGGCAAATAAATCCAATTCACTGACAACTCAACCGAGGCAGTGGGTGTTGCTGGGTCTCCTCAGAGCCCCATGCACCGATTTTTGCTGTAGTGTTCCACTGAGGTGCCTTTTGTGCTGTCACTTGCTGGCTTACTAAAAAAGCTCTCTGGTTTAAAGAGGTGGGTTTTTTAGGAGAAATTACTCTCTCGCTGTTGTTTGTAGAGGCAATAATATTTAGGGCTGTATTTATTAGCTTATCTTGGCTGTTAAATGTTTATGGCTCTTGTTTATGGCCTGTGGGGCAGGGGAGGAAAGGAGAGGAGCTATCAAACAGATAGTGGGAGACCTTGTGGTTGCTGAAGAGGTGATAAATAGAACAGTTTGTAAAAGCATTAAACATGTCACAGCTTTTCCCGGGAGACTGAATGAAGGGCAGCGGTCAGAGAACCCACTTTGTTTGGAGCCTGACATTCGGATGTGGAAAATCCCCCTGAAAACTTCAACTCCAATGGAGTTCTCTAACTTTTCCTATGATAAACCTGCTCTTTTTTTGCTGCTGAAAGCATTTCAGTTTTGGGGACTGTATGTTACAAATGGGGTCTTTGTAATTCTGAATTTTCATGGGTTATGTTTGGAAGCAAAGCAGGGGATTTGCTCCGTTCTTCCCATTTGCTCATTCCACCTCCTTCTCCGTGTTTGGTCATGACAGCAGATGCTGGGAGCCTTGGAAAATACCTTGGCACACCCCAGCTTCCACACTAAACTCCCTTTCCAAAAAAAAGGCACCCTAAAGCAGGCTGGTTTTCATGCTGGTTAACTTGCCTTTCTCTATGGAGTGTGGCAAAACCAGAAGTGCCAGGAAAGTTGATGGGAGGATGTTTAAAAGGAAAGGATCGTGGCACAGCACTGCTGAAGTAAACAATGAGGAAGGGA
Source organism: Dicrurus megarhynchus (assembly GCA_013399195.1). Classification (NCBI taxonomy): domain Eukaryota; kingdom Metazoa; phylum Chordata; class Aves; order Passeriformes; family Dicruridae; genus Dicrurus; species Dicrurus megarhynchus. The sequence goes on from VXAD01010747.1 coordinate 20,633, forward strand.
GATTTTAAGAATGTATTCTGTGAGAAGACGAAGTTATTCTAAAGCATAATTGAGCTAAGCGAATAATGATAGGTAGAATTTTTAAAAGGCTGAAAATGACTGAAATGTTGAACTCCTTGAAATGCCATAAATTTTTTTCTACTTACATAACCCATTGAAGCGAGTGTTAAAAAAATATTTTTGAAAGCACCTCAAAACACTGCAACAAGTTGTAAAGAATTGGAAAGGTTTAGGAAGAGAAAAAAATGATGTGATGCTGTTCAAAACGGTTTTAAACAGAAACTAAATTTTTACGAGTTTCAAGTTGACTTTGTTTCTGCTGCCGGAGCTGTGGAATGCCGCACACCTGCGGAAAACCTAAATATTTTTTCACAGTGCTGATCAGAACCAGAGAATTTTCGAACATATTTACATAGCTGGGTAGTGTTATATTCCTGTTAAGGACATGGTGTTCTTGTCTGATGCTCTTTGATACTGAATTCCTGGCTTTGAAGATACGTCATGAGTAGCAATGCACTTTTTTGAACAATAACGTGTTTTCTTGCCTTACAATCTTACTACACTTACTAGAGACATTTATGCTGTCCCAAGAGTCTCAGTCTTGGGAGAAGTTTTCTTTTGCTATCAGAATTATTGGGCACAAAACCAGTTTTGTAAAGCTTTTTTACATTTTGGTTGATTGAAGTTTTAGATGTCATTTTTTCCTCTTCCTTTCTTCCTGATGAGTGTGGTGGTTTTGCTGCTCTCTTTTCACTGCTGCTGTGCAAGTGCTGATGCTACAGCTTTTGGGAGGTCTGTCCTAATTATGATTTAGTGACTCACTGGGTTTTGATGTTTGTCAAACCACATAGTAAATAACATCAAAGATGATTATAACTTAACCCTGATTGAACATCCAGCTTTGGCCTAGTGAGGGAGATAAGAAACTTTCAACTGAAATTTTTCTTACTTGTATGAAATAGTAAAACAAAAGTCCAGGAAGATAATATTTCATTTTCTGCTGCACACTGTATTTGTATTTCGTATTTGTGCATACATCTGAAGCTCCTTGTTACTGCTCCAAGCCTCCAAATGAATGAAACCCTTCAGAGGGGAGTTGGATTGATACCTTTTGAAAGAGTTTCACTATTTGGTTTATTTCAAGCCCAGTCTGTTTGCTGAGCCTTTCCCACTAACTTTAATGAGCTTTTCTTTGAAGTGTTTATGCAAAGAGTAAGTACCCCAAACTCCAAACTTGAGCAGCCTGCTGCCTTAGCTGGATTCTGCAGAGATCTGCCTGGGATTCTTGTAACCCTCATTAAAACTCAAAGGAAGTTGGTTTGATTTCTGTCTGTCTTGGTGGAATTTATCCCTCCTCTGCCTACTACTAAATCATCTCTGCCAGACATGACTCATCTTTAGGATTCATAAATTAGAAAGAGAAAATATCTCTCTGAGCCACAGAGTATTCAGTAGGAGCCATTTAAAAGAAAATTCCATCAGAAGATCCCCTTGACAATCTCTCTGCAAACTTTATTCCAATGCAGTGTCCCTTGGGCACTTTCTGATTTAACCACCTGTGTGGTATTGCTTCATGGAAGCGCAAACATTTCTGGTATTTGATCTTAATACTTATCTGTAATACATTTGCTGAAATTGCTAACCACAACCAGAGGAAGGGACAGAGTTTCTGTAAACCTCTGGAAAAACTGTTTAATCAAAAGTTGATTATTGAAGGTTTTTCAGATACCACCATCAATATCTGTAGCGCTCTCATGTTACTGGGACATAGATGGGCTGAGGAATTTGGGCTGTTGTTGGGGGGTAAGAACATGCTCTGCTGCAGGTTGCTGCACTGCCCAGATCTGAGGAAATCCTCGCATGAGTGAGAAATGCACATTGATCAAAGGATGATAAAGCTCAGGGTCAATTCCAAGTTAGACTGAAGGAAACTATGGGAAGAAAAGCCAGCCTGAGAGAACTGCAAGTAGTGGGAAGACAGGATAAAGAAGAGGGATATATTATAGTCTCAAATGAGGTGTCATGTGTATGGTATAGAAAAATTCCTGATAGGAATGTCCCATTTCTTTAAGCCCACTGAATCTGACTCGGACACCATGTTACTTACCCAGCCAAAATTTTCACTCGCAAGCATCTAATTGTATGATACCAAAAATCTATATTTAGCTGTCTAAATAAAAGTGACCTGGATTTGAGAGTCAGCTCCACCTGAAGTTTCTTTAGCTCTGCAGAGTCAATGAGTACTGCAATTTAAACTCACCGAAAATGAGGCCACCTGGCAGGACAAGAGACATTTATCTTGTGCCTAGTGCAGCTTGTTTGGGTGGAATGGGAAGGAGGGAAGACAATGGCAAGAAAAAAGAATCGATATATGGGGGGTTTTGGCTCTTTCCCTTCCCCCTTGCACCTCTAGGCTGCTGTTGCAAATGGCACCAGGCAGGTTTTTAGCAGCTCAAAACCTATTTTTAGGAGCCGGTGGTGGAGGAATGATATCAGGCCTGAGCCCTGGGGTTTCCATTGAGCTGTATCAGGAGTGCCTGAGGAGCCAAGCTTGTGGAAAAAGGGGAAAAAAAGAACAAGATCCGTTTTTTCTACCCTCACAGGTTGGTTTCAGACCCAGACAAGTCTCTCAGCAGGACCTGGCTTCAGGCTGGGAAGCACTAAGGAGCTGGAATTAATGCATTTTCCAGGAAATTGTTGCACATAGAGTTGTAGCTGGAAATTGGCAGGAGACATTTTTCTCCTTTCTTCTTAAACTGCTTGTTACCTCTGAGCAAGTGGTCCTGGTTTTTATTTCCCAAACTGATCTCCTTCCCTCCTCCCCTCCCTCCTGTTAGTCAGCACATCCAAAAAACAGCAAAAGAAGGTACCTACGGGATTCAGGAGAATGGTGAGGAAGAGTTCACCTCCTCGGATACTTTTGTCCAGCTCCTGAGGACCGCCAGGATATTCCTTGTAAAAAATAGTGTGAGTGAAAAGGCCACAGGTCTGTCGAGGGAGAACCTGGGAACAAAAGAACAGCAGCTTGCAGGTATTGCAGAGACATAATTGACCTTGGGGAAGGACTTTTGTTTCCCTTAATTGAATAGTTTTTTTTTTTTTTCCACTCAGATAAAACAACAACCAAAACCTACATTTAGCAGAGCATTTGGACCCATGTGTAAAAACAATGCTGATTTTGAGTCTATTCCAGTAGTAATTGGAGTCTGTGCAGGAATTTGGTTTTGAGACACTCCCTCTGCCTTGTTGAGCAGATGACAATTTTGACTTGGTATGCACAGGCAACATTCAGATCAGCTTTTGGGACTTTAGGACATCCCTTGGAATATTTGTCACTTCACTTAAGCACACCCAATCTTTGTATCTCCCCTTTCTAGAGGCCTGCAGCTGGCTGGTAGGACAGGCTAAAGAACTTGATACGTTTTCCTGTCCTCTGTGCACTTTTAAGTGCACGGAAGGAGCCTTCTCTCTCCTCACACATGTGCACGGGCTGGAAGAGCCAGGCAGGTGTCCCAGTCCTGGCCCTGGGAATTTCAGGAGCAGAGCTGGAACTTCAGCCTCAGAGAAGTGCTGGAGGAGATCACTTACACCTGTTCACCTTCCCAGGTGAAGGATTTCTAATCCTGCCATGCATAAAGATGAAGCAGAGCTGGGAACACAGCTCTTAGGCAGTTTATGATTTCACAGAGTGCGGCCATGACTCGGTTGGTAGCTGATGCGACCACGAGCACATTTAGTTTCTCGGGAATACTTTTGCAGTTGCCTGAGTTTGTGTGACTTGGGTTTTTTTCCCCCTCTTTAAAACTGCTAAACAAATGCACTCTTTTGGCACCCTTACAACTCCTCGATCCCAGGGAATTCTAACGATGCTGGGGAGCTTGAGGCATTCGGTAAGAACAGCCCCCTTTGGGTCCCTGCAGTGCTATTGCTATGAACATGGAAATGCAGTGTACCATGATGCCATTGTGGATGAAGCCCCGTCTGTACCGTGCAGGCTTCAGGTGTGGATACTCTTCTGTGCTGGTCACCCGGATGTGCCACACCTTCTTCCAGGCCTCGTAGAGCTGCATGTGCACCGGGTACACCCCGGAGTGGTGCGGGGCCACCGCGTAGCCCATGCCAGTCGGGATGCCGTGCTCCTGCAGTGCACCACAGGGATGGGGAGAGTCAGGAACACACCAAAAAAACCCTCCGTGTAATTATTCAAAGCTTTTTTCCTGCACACAGTGGCACTGGAGAAGTTGCTGGCCTTAGACTTGTACTTACTGTAGCACAAGCTGAAAATGGGGTGGAGGAGGAGGCAACTGTAATTACAGTTTGTTAACTACAGTGAGAAATAATCCTCCTGGATTATGTTATGTTGCTGTTGCGTGGAATAGATTTGCCTCCGGTTCTGTTACATATTGAATGTGTTTTAATATGCATCCTACCTGTCTGGTTCTTTCTAAAGGTAATCCAGTGAACCAATGTTGCTTATTTACTAAGCTAGTAAACAGGAAAAAAAAATGTTGCAGTGGCATACATGGGATTTGGTTTCCTAGTTCTGGAATAGGAGCAAGATTCCTTCCTAGTTTAATAAATAAATATTCCTCATATCTTCTGAACCTCCTAATTTTTTTTCCATGGTATTAAGGTAGTAGCAAAAAATAGCTTGGACAACTTTTTCATTTTATAAATATTTATATTTAGCTCCATTTCTGTATGGGAATATGTGCATCTTCATGAAGATAATCTAAAGGTTATCTTGAAAATCTCTCCTGAAGGCACAAATTCATCTTGCTCCTGGTACTACAGGACACATCAGCTCTTTTCTATTCCTTTAAAACTGATGTGCAGAGGGAAATGGCTAAAATATGAGATTATTTTATGGGTTTTTTTGTCCTTCCTCTTGCCCACATTACCCATTGATTACTTTAATTCCAGGAACAGCAGGTTCTGCTGGGCATCCTCAAGTACTTAAACAAGAAGGGATTTTGAGTCATTGGCAAAAATTAAGTTAAATCTGTAGGGAACACTCATTCCTACATCACATAATGCAACCACTTAAAATTATCCATTCCTTATAGTAAAGATCTCAGGTTACTGACTGATCCTGTAAAAGAGAAACCCGAACTCTCTCTTTCGTAATTTGAGAACAAAATGTAATTTCAGCTTATTAATGCTGTTACCTACTTGAGAGGCATGAGTCAGTTTAAGTGTGGAAGGAGGGATAGCTCTATAATGAGAGATGGAAAATCACCCTGTTCTCTTTTTTTTTTTCTTTTTTGCCATGGACATGTAAAAAGGAAAAAGCTGTATCAAAAGAAGTCTTTAAATCAGGCCATTTAGTGCCATGCCTGAGAGATCTGTGATGCTCAGTCTGTCCAACTGTTAACCTGAATATCCTGTCTGAGCTGGAATGTACAAACCTCCACCAAATGTGGGGTAGGGAGTACACAGAAACAGAGATGTAAGGCAAATGTGCCCCGAGGCTGGTAATGATCACTGCTCTGCATGACACATCCCAAAGTAGGGATCTGGATGAATATGCGTAAGATCCTGTTTATCTCCGTACTATTTGATGCTGGAATTGCCATAGCAACAGAATGCTGAAATGGTGATCTGCCATTCCCAAATAAAATAAGGCAGCTTTTCATGAGTTCTTGAGGTAAGAAACAATTTGGCTTCTGAATAAAACCTGCACACTGCATAGTCCATCACATAAATACATCAGGCACTCAGATATCCAATATGGATTTAAGAAGAAACAACGAACAAATAATTGTATTTTCTTTGGGCAGTTCTATTTGCAGTTTACCTGGGAAGATTAAATACTGTGTGTCCCCTTTTAGTAATTTTCTGTTGTTCTTCTCTTCTTTTCCTCTCATTTTGTAATTAGACTTACTTTGGGAGTGTAAACTCATGTGTTAATGGAGGAATATACTGGTGTGTCAAGGTGTGAGAAATACCTGGACTGAGCATATTTTCTTATGTATTCTAAGGAACAATTTCCTGATTTTTATGTTCAAAATGTACTTTTTTTTATTTCAAAACTTGTACTTGTTTGTTTAGTTTGGAAAATAGCTATGGTTGGCCATTGTCAGAGAAAATAAGAATGTGAACTTTTAATTTGATAAATTTCATGTCTTTGTAGATCTTTTCACACAGTCAGTCAAAGTGCAGGTGTGAAGGCTTTTATTAGATGCAAAAGCTAAATACAACCTCAGCTAAGTTGGCCAAATGTTTTGGCTTTGTGTGACAGTAGGTGATGCAGCAAATGAGTATTTCAGAAGAAAGTAAGGTGAGGCAGAATGAATCTCATCCTGCTGCACAGGATGTTGTTATCCCTATATTTACAGCCCATTTTTAGAGGCAATCTCCAGGGGGCATCTCTCCTTCCCCACATTAAGTACAGATATTAATGATGGGACAAATTAGACTCTTTTCATCACATGTAGATATCTTTGCCTTGGCTATGTGGTCACTGGGCCTCATATTGTTGGTATTTAATTGGTGTATTAAAAGCTCATGGTGTACTTGTGGTCTGAGCAGCTCAGGAGTTCCAGGCAGAGGAAGTGCTGATGTGCACCTGCAGCTGGTTGTAAGCAGGAGGTGGGAGCCAAGGAGTGTTACCAGACAGGTTCTCAATTGATTTGTTTAGTTTTACATCTTTCTTTCTTCTTCCTATCAGCTCACAGCTGCCTTGTACAGTCAGTGACAGTTTTTGCCCTGTCCCTGCTGTGCTTTGGGCTCTGTACTCACAAATGAGCACAGAAGATAATCACTGAGCAAACAAATCAAGGGATGAAATAAAGAGCTACAGGCTTTGGATTAGATACATTCTACTCATTTTTGTCAGATAAGGCTGTACAAAAGGGGGGAGGAGGAGTAACTTGTTATTGATGGCAAGGAAAACTTGGTTTACTTTATTTTTGGACTATAGGCTATCAGGGACTTCTGCTTGAGCAATTTTTTGCTTTTCTGTCTATCCATTGCATTGCCTATAAACATGGAGAATAATACTTGAGGAAGTACCAGTTTGTAAAGTTTAATCTGAGGTTTTGTTCGTTAGTGTCTTTAAAGGGTTTTGGGATCCTCTGATAAAGAAAAAAACCCAAACCACAAAACATGATCAACTCAAACCCAACTGATAATCAAAATAATTCTAATTTCCCATTTCCTTAGGCAGGCTCTGGAACACACCATCCATATTTGCATAAATAGGATAATATTGGGATAGCAAAGCTCTGGGTAGCCTGTGACTTACTTTACTGCAGTCAAAATTTCTGTCCCTTGTTCCTCTAAGGCTGAGGATCTCATGCTTGATGAGAGACTTGGCAGTGAGGACTTTGGGAATGGTGCTATGGATGGGGCAGCTGTGGGGCCTTTTACTCAGGTACACATGGATAAGGATTTTTCCAGGCAAACCATCCCCTGCTGCCTGCCAGATCCAGGGTGATGGGACAATGACATTTATCCAAGACGGGAGTTTCTTGCTCTCACCAGGTAGGCATGAAACGGTGGAAATGATAAATATCTCAGTGATTGATAGAACGATTTGGAGGGCTCTGGTTGAAGGCACTCTCCTGGTTCACAAGCAATACACATGGAGGGGAACCCTTTGAAGGCTGTTGATTTTTACAAAGCCCCAAATGCACAGAGGTGTCCATATCTGCCCTGAAATCAAGGCAATTAGATACCTAATTAGCAATTAGTTCTGTGTGTACAGAACTGTTTGGACTCCTGATTTCAATCGGTGTGTTGTGACAGTGCTGTTTGAGTCAGCTGCAATTGTAAGCTCCCATTTTACAGGGCATTGTTAGGAGGTGTGGATAAAGCCATGTGAAACAGAACCAAGGCTTTCATCTACCTGCCAGAGGAGCCAACAGGTCTTAATACACAGAACTTTTGTGTGTTATTTGGGATCTTGAGCAACCTTGACTATTGTTCTTGGATATAATGATGTGCTCTCCCTTCCTGAGACCGTTACCTTCTTAGCCACATTTAAAAAAAGTGAACAAAGAAACAGCACATTAGGTGAAGAATTAATGTGATCACACTTCCAAATAATTACTGCAGCTTTCCTTGCAGAAGCTGACACCAAGCATCACCTCTATCTGCAGCCAAAACAGGAGGTGGGGAGATATGGTCAGTAAATGAGAAAAGCAAGAGAAAATGGCACCAGCATCAAGCTATGTTCTCTTGAGTATAATATTAAATAAAGATAATGGACAACAAACAAAACATGTGGAACATCAAGCAAATTTGCTGCCCATTGTTCCAGATGTCGAATCTAAATTTGGATCCACATTGTGAAATCAAAGAATAATGGAAAGGGGTTTGCTTTAACTTGGAGGGCTTGGAGAAGTGCAGCTGCAGAACAGGGAGTTCTTTTCTCAAACAAGACATGATGCTAAGGATGAGAAAGGCAGAGAGGAATCAAACCCACTCTGACGTCATGGCTGGGACCTCTCTGATAGCTATCAGGAAGGCTGTCATATCGGAAAGATAAATTTCTCCCACAAGAGAGAATTTCAGAGGAAAGCTTTTGAAAAGAAATGTTCTCCTAAGTAAATTGTGCAGCTCATATAGATTCAAGGTCAAGGAGTTGATACAACCCCTGTCCAAATGTTAGCAGGAAATAAAAGTGTAATAACAGCAGCTTTTCACTGACATCAGCTCCTTATTTATAGGCACCCTAAGGAGTCTCTACCCTTCAGGACACGGGCTTTATCTTTCTGGAGTTGAAGTTACAAACAGATTCCATTACCAGCTCTGTTTTCAGGCTATGCTATAGATTTTACTCCCAAAGGTGGCTTGACCTGGATGACTTCATGTTTCCTGAAAATTCTAGGAGAATTTCCCCATAGGTTTAAAAATGAAGGGAATGTGTACTTTTGAGATATGGATTGTTTAAAAAATTACTCTTGCATTTAAAATCTCAGCTCTGTATGGGTCTCTGGGCCAGGCTACACAAAAGGCATGAACAGGCTGTGCCAGGAATGAGGCTGACAGGGAAGCAGAACTGTAGAAAGGAAAAGTAGTCATCCTGCCAAGCAGGAGATGGGAAGGGGGGAAGTCTGGCATAACGAGTAAACAGTTAAGCCATTTTAAATTAATTCTTCTTTAAAGGTTGTTAGGAAAATATTTTCATAAACAAGGGAATAAATTTCTTCCAACTGCTTGTTCAGGCATCTGCCTCCACCTTTTTCCTGATGTGCCTTGGCTCGTGTCAGGGATGGGAGGAAGGGGCCTGGCCTTTCGGAGCTGGGAAGGGCTGGGATTGCTGTTCCCAAAGCAGCTGAGAAAGCCCCGCTGTGTCCCTCTGCTCCTGTGAGTGGCTCTGGTTGCTTGGCATTTCTGTGCCTCACCAGAGACCACACAGTGCCTTTTCCAAAGCCAGCATTTATAGATTTCAGGTTCCCTTTGTCGTGCTCAATAAGAGAGCAGAATTATCTTGAGAGGGCTGTAAATAGCACGAGTACTGTGAGCTCTGGGCAAGGTGGGGAGGATGGCTCCTGGAAATGAAGAGCGCAGACGAGGAAAAGGAGAGCACCATTATCTATCAACATTAGCAAGAGGTTAGTTATATCAAGAGCATCTTTCAAGCAGGTCATTTAAAAAAGGCACAGTGAAATCCAGCAGCTTCACTTGTTGGCTCTGTCAGCATCAAGGTTTCTCCCAAACCATGCACAAGGTTTAGGGCTCACTGCAACTTCCTCCCTGCCTTACTGAGGATGTTTGCAGCAGACTTTAGGAACTGCTTGTTAAAGCTTAGAAGGCCAGCTGGTATCTGCTGTGTTTTCACTGATTCTGATCCCTATGGTCTTGCCAGGATGCTTGCGGAAGGGCTGCTCCCTTTCCAGAAAGCCTGAGGCAACAGGAAAGGCTAAGACCAAATTCAGTTTGAGTCACTAAAAGGCTGGGTTTAGGCTGAGTTTCTAACCTCACTGCCTCTGTTTCCATACCTGAGTAAATATATAGGTATTGTACAGACAAACAGAAAACCAGTGTGGAAAGAATGGCCATGGTAGTGAAGGCTTCCTAGTACATCTCTTGGCAACTTCTACTCACAATTGCAAACTCTTTGTTGAGGATCATCTGCTCCACCAGAGATGACTCATTGTGGAAGAGGTGTGGCTGCATGTGACTCCACATGTGGGGAAACCACCAGAACTCATCCACAGATCTCAGCAGCAGGTCATCGCCCTCATCTTCCTCCTCAGTCCCTGCAGAGGGAAGAAAGGGAGAAAAAAGATACTAGAAAAGCAAAAAAGGCCCATCGTTGTTTTTTAAACACAGAAGAGGCTGCCAAAAACCCTGCTGTCCTTGGCCTGGGTGTCTCACTGTGTTGCTGTTATGCTTATAAACTACGGGAATATTACATATGAACAGTAGGATTTTTTTTTTTTCTAACATATGGCATCTGAAAAATCAACCCCCCCACATTTTCTCTATTTGCTTTATTTTAATGCCACACTATCTTTTCATGCCCATAACATGGCAGCTTCGATTTAACGTGACAAAACAGTGTCAGGAATATTAATGCTGGTTGCCAAGTCTTTGAAAGCTGGACAAATGAAGACATTCAATCAGTATTAAAGAAGGAAAGGTTCAGTATGTATCAGTTATTTTCCATTTTGTTCCTATAATAATGTCCCTGTTAAATACAAAATACTTTCCATAAAGGCAACATATGGATAAAAATGAAATCTCATCAATGCCACCCCTCCATCTTCCAACTATGACTTTATTAGCCTTGGTTAATTGAAATCTGATAACTTCTGGTAAAGTGTGAAAGAAGTTTCAAAATATAATTAGGTGGAAAGCATGAAGCTGTAATGGCAAAAGGCTTCCAAATGTTTCTTAGGGTTTGGTATTCAATTTTGGCCAGATTTAATCTTAAAGTAAAGCAAATAAAACCTCCTGTGTTAGCGAAGGGTATCTGCTTCAGGCAGAAGTGAGGATGTGAGGCTGGAAAAAAGGAAAGCTTCCATTTGAGAAAGGACACAGTGCTGCTCCTACCATCTGCAGACACACGTCTGCCCTGCTTTTCCAGCCTGGAAAGGCAAAGTGACATTCCGGTAGCTTCACCCTCAAACTATCCAACGACATTTGTTTTTCAGAAGCATTCCTTCGTGTTCTCTGCCATTTGAATGCTTTTATTTTGCTTCAGTCTAAGAAATAATTGCCAAAATCAGTCTCCGGATGCAAACAGAAATCCTGTCTTCTTACAGGCCTTTTAATGTTTTGCAAGACTCACTGGAAGCAAATGCTCCACGGATGTCACTGTTTACTTGGCAGGAAGATCCAGAGATGCCTGTTCAGTGCCTGCACTTCAGCTCTTGGCTTTTATTTTCTATTTCTGCTGTGGTTTTTGAAGAATGCCACTACACAAGGAGAGCAGTACTTTGAAACTTTCTCCCAGAGTCACTGAATCCCTTTGCTCCCCTCTTTGCAGCACTCTGCAAGTTCTGAGGAAGCTGCTCCCACTGATGGGAGGGCTGCTGGAAAAAGAAAACAACCTTGTTTACTAGGGAATTCCTTACTGAAAAGAAAGGCCTGATGGCTGCTCCCTCTGTGCCCTGCATTTTTGGAATGATTGCTGGCTTGGTTTTGGGGTATGTGCTTCACCTGCAGTCACTCAGGCACAGGCAAGGGAAGAAACACAGGTTTCAAAATGGGACAGAGAAGGGACAAAATGGAGTTTGTGAGGCAATTGAGGATTTCTGTGATAAGCCTAAGTTAGTGATGAAGAGGAAAAAAAGTGGGTGCTTGAAAAACATGAAGAACTACAATCAGAGTAGATTTAGGTCAAAGCATAATTTAGTGCCTTATTAACTTCTGAAGTAGCATGTGATTCTTGAAATAAATCCCACCTTTTCCTACTAATTTCTTTGTAAATTTATATATACAGCTAATCAAACTTTGCACTTCTTTTACTGCAACAAAAGTCAAACAAGATGAAGCATAATGCTTTCCATTTTAAAGAAGAATAACCCCATCCTGTAATGCCAGAGGTGAGGCAGAAAGGTCGGAAGTTTAACCTGAGGTGGTGGCATTGCTTATGAGGTTAATTTTTCTTGCAAACCTTGGGAAAGAATGTTGCTTGGTTTTATGAACTCTTAGGTAGTGTTAATTAAAAAAAAAAAACTCATGCGAAGTTTTAATGGAATGTTTGGTGGAGGCTTAAATTGTTTAAATTTTTTTGCCCAACCCCTTATTGAGAGTATTGGAGGCTAAACAAGGGATTTGGGGGTTTTAATTTCGTGTGCAACTCACATCCTGTCTGTAACTTTCTTCATTTAAATGTGAAATCTGAGAAATGCATAAAACCTATGAACAGGGTGAGCACGTGTCTGCTTTGAGATGCAGGGTGCACTTTAGACAGGTAGTAATTTGTGCATAATAATTAATCCCATATTTTAAAACTATAACCATAACTTAGAGGTCTCTTTGGAGTTCAAAACTGAAGCTAAACTGGAAGCAGCTACCAATAATCTTGCGCATCTTACATATGAATTCCGAGACTGTCTTAATTGCAATTGCTGCAGCATGACCAAGGGAAAAGTGTTTGTGAAAGCTGCAGAACTTACAGGGTCTGCTCATTCTTTTTGCTAGTGGTGTTAATCCAGTGCAGAGTTTACCAGGTGATGTGTCCTGATGTACTGCAATATCTGATGTGTCAGCAGCATCTTTCCATGAAAATGTCTAACTGTTCCATCTGCCAAGACATCCCCACATTCCTCTCCCTCCCGTAGTTTTAAAATGATCCAAGTTTTGGAAAGGAGAGCACAATCCCACACTAAGGAAGTCAATAAGGCACGGCAGCTGCAGTGCACTAATAAAACACATTGAATATGTGATAGTAAAAGTTTCTGTGGGGTCAGCAAACCACGTGTACAGTAATTAAAGAGCACCTTTCCATGCTTTATTTCTAATGAGTTAAAAAACTGTATATTGCTTGGAGAGTACCTCCTTGCTGAAACCTTCCCACTAAGCTGAGATGCCCAAGGGCCATCCCCACCCTCTAAATGAAGTGCTCTGTTAAAAACCCAGCTGCATCCAGGCCCTTAATGGAGCCAAGGGCAGGCTTCAACTCGGGAAGTAGTTCTGTGCTGTTTCGGGGAGCCTTGAGAGCCTTAGGAGGATGGACACACATGCATATCCTCCTCTTTTCTCTCTGTACAGCAGGAGCAACTCTGAAATTGGTCAGCATTGCATCAGAAACCCTGTGACAATGTGGAGGGTGTTGGGATGAAGGAAGGAAAAATAGTGGCAGGTCAGGGAGTGGGTTTTTCACAAAGGCTGCATGTTTTCTGCCAGCCACTGCCCACTGTGTCATAATATCAATAATAAAACCATCTCTTTCTCCATCTCCTCGCCTCCAAGGGTCACCTTACTTCACAGTGGACACGAATGATTGATACCAGCTCTGCTCTGGAGATGGCCACAACAGAACAGCTTCCTGCTTTAGAGTAGCTCAGAGCCTCGAGCTGCTTTTGTTTGTTTTGCTGTATTACACGCATGTCCAATTAATCTCCAGAAGGAATAACTACACAGGCAGGTCAGGATGAAGTGAGGAGAATGCTGTAGTTCTGTCTCCAGAGCTGCTCTCTGACCACAGGTCTGCCAGTGCCTTGTTATATGACTCCAGGCAAGTAACTCCATCTCTCTCTGCCTCTCATTTTTCCCAGGCTCTCCAGCCTGTATCTTTAGTCCATGAGGTTACCTGCGCAGCAGTTGCTCAGCATTAAGTGCTTGCACAAGGGGAAAACAGCCTGGACTTAGTGACAAATAGATCCTTTTGGTTGCCTTCTCTCTACTCATCCCTCAGAGGCTTCCTTGTCTCCCTTCTGCCAGGGTGACCTGCCTTACTCCACAGCTGCATCATGGTCTAGGAAAGCAGGGACTGCGTCATTCCTACCTTTTAAACTCACCCTCCCATCCTCTTGCTGCCTCCTCCTCTGCTCCGTAAGTTTCCCTTCCCAGTGAGTGTGGCTGAATGGTCTGACAGCTGAGGATTTTGGAGCTGGTCTCCAGAGGTGGGAAGCACATGGGCTTTGGAAAGGACATGAGGTTCTCCCTTGCAGGGAGTGTCTTCTTGCCTCAGCAGTACTAGGGAGCAGCATGGCTCAGAGGCAGCAGAGGGAAGCCTGAGTGGAGGTGCAGCAATGGGGGAGGCAAAAGAGGAGGAAAAGAAACAAAATTTTTAAGAAGGGGGTGTTGTACTGTGGAGAAATGGAGCAAAAATGAGAAAGGAGTCATGAGGGGGAGCAGATGTGCTAGTGCCTCAACTTCCACAGAAGCACAGCGCAAGTGTGCAGCTTGTTACTGCACAGAGTGTGGAAAGGGCAGGGTTTCAATACAAATTCCTTTTCATTATGTTTTCCTTTTACCATCCCTCTGGATTTGCAGATCACTGAGACAGATTACCTTCACAGGCATAACAAAATCTTATGCATCCCATTGGAATGCTTCTGCCTCCTCAGAGGTTCTGAGACATGATTTTGCCAATCTTTTATATTTCATCATACCCATCATACCGAAAAACCTTACTCTGTCTTCTGTGCTGTCCTGTCTCCTGTGGAATTAGAGAGGTCTCTGCAGCTACTTTGCCTCCTTTATAACCCTAAGATTTACCACCACACATCTTTCAGGAAAACACCAAGGATATCCTTGTGTACCTGAGCAGCTCACCCACACTGTGTCTTTACCCTTTGTACACTGAATTAGACGCTGAAATGGTGGAACACTTATTTCCCACTGCTCCACTGAGTCACTGGGTTATTTAGAATGGGAATGTTTAAAGCTAGGTTTAAAATTCTGTCACCTATTTAACTCCAGCTACCTGAGAGCATAAAGTTCCTTCTTACCTGTGTGGTAAAATTTTCCTGAAAATCCAAGGTTGAAGGTAAAATTTGCAACCTGAGTGCGCAGTAAATTTTGAGTCTCTAGTAAAGCCTGAAATAAATAAGAAATTAAGATGCATTTAGAAAAGTTAATGTTATTTTGGGCTCATCCTTTTTTATAAGACTATTACAGAGAGCTTAATTTGTTCCATCAGAGTTTGGTGGTCTAGAAAAGGTAGTGAGAGTGCCTAAGTACCCAAGGAGGTGATGGTTCTGTGGCTTGGCGCAGGATATAGCTACTGGGGCAGTGATCTATGGCAGGGCTCGGATCCAGCCACTCAGAGGCAGCAATATACTGATTATTAAGTCACCCATGCTCTGGGTTACTAGTGAAGCTTGATAACATGTACTTAAAACCCAAAACAAAATTAGGAATACTACTTGCCATCCAGGCACGAAGGTGTTGGGATTTACTTACCTGCTGGAACATTTTGGGCTGTGTCTGAATAGGAAACTCAAGTGTAAGTGTGAATGAGCTAAGCTTCAGTTTTGAGCTATGGTAGAAGCAGTGTCTATGTCATAAATGAATTTTTAATTTATTGTGTATTTTTATTCTCTCTTCCAACTAAGGCCCTCTGTAAATGAAGTGGAAGGAAGGGGTGTTGCTTATAGAAGAAATAGGTAGTCTTGGCCATTTGTCTAATTTTTGTTTTGGACATATTTCCAGCTGCCAGGGAAAGAGAGAATGGTTAAGCCCGTGTGAGCTATCTATGCTTACTATTGGTTGTTAGCTCTGCACTGCTTCTAGAGCTGGTCCTTGTGCACAGATCCCCGGCCCATGGAATTTGGGTGAGGAGCTGCATGTGAGATGGGAAGTGCATTTATCTCCCTATTGGCCTTGCCAAAGCTGAACGGGTTAGAACCTCATCAATTTTCCATATCTCCATTATGTGGCTCTTGAGAACTCTTCCTATCATCTATTAATAACACTTCTATTGATTGGACCTTCATGTTCCTGCAGAGATCAAAGATAAAATGATTGCAGTGGTTTACACAGGCACCCAGTCCAGCTCATGTTGTCCTTCATTTGAAAAAAATTACATAATTTCATAATTACCTAATTGGTCATAATTTCACTTAATGTTGCAGGAAGACAGTTTTTTGGTCTAATTTAAGCAACAACCAGCACCCCTACTTGGGACCATAAACCAAAAGTATCTCCAGTGCAGGATAAATGATGAAACCAGGGTTTAAGCAGCTGAGGTGTGTGAGTGTAATACAAGAGAATTTCAGGCAGCATGCGTCTGCCTTATTTTTTTAAATAGAAAAATATGTTGGATGGCAAGGAAGATGTAAAACAGAGATAGTGTTTATCAGCTACAACAGTCACCAAGCAAATTCCTCTCCTTGCTAAAGGAAATAAAGTAATCTTATGACAGTAAATCTTGTGCTTTAGCATTAAACATTAAGGTAGCTGTGTGGTTTCCAGCCTATCTTGCCAGCCATTTAGTAAGTTGATTATTTCAATCCTGTGACAATTTCACATATGGGACTATATTTACATAATATATAACAAGTAAATGTTCACTAAAATGTAAAACCTCAGAGATGAACACCACTGTTAGCTGAGACACTGAGGAAAATCCCCAGCTGGTAAAAACTGGCACTAAATTGACACCATTAAAGTCAGAAGCATAGAATCTGAGTCATTATATTTTAGAACGTAATTTCCCAAGCTATCTAGAGCATTTTAGATATGTTGAGAAAGACTGATGGGCTGAGCAAAATCAATTTAATTTTCCTTTGAGGGAAGAACATCTTGAGAAATTATCATCGCTTAACACATAGCACAAGAAGGGGCACGAAACAAACATCATTTCATCACCTGGGCCTCCTCTCTCCTGCTCCCCTCACATCTCAGTAAGATGACAGAGCTGCAGGACAGGCAAGAGCCTTCCAGCCCAGAGAGGTCTCATTAAAAACACAGAACGAAGATGAAGACGTAAATCCTGGAACCTGCAGTGTGTCGAGCATTTTCCTCTGTCTAAAGGGCAAATCTGTCACTCAAATGGGATTTGGCTTGGTCCTAAAGACTTTTTTTTTTTTGCCATTTCAATCTCCATATATGCATATTAATTTATATAATATGCAGCTAAATTTTGTTGTCATGACCTCCCCTCTTTTTAACACTAAGATGATCTCATCAGCTAAGCCAGTCAGTCCAAACTTACTTTGTCACAGCTTGTCTCTTTGGGGGAAGGGCAGTAATGTCTTCCACACCCTTAATATGAGAAAACCCTTTAGGTGGTTAGGGTCTGCCTTCCCTGTCTTTCATGGAAGGGTGGAGAGGCTGCACATCCCTGGCACCCAGTGCCACAAACCTTCCTGGGGTTTGCACAGGCTCCACGTGAGGCAGAAGGTATTTATTTTATTTTATTCTGAAGGTTCTGTAGGATGGAGAAGGGGCTATTGGATTTTAAAGCCGGAAAGGTGTTCTCTTTCCAAGGCCAGGTGCCTCACAGCTATTCCCACTCTGCCTGGTCCTGCCTACTGTCCCTGGCTCCACAGGAATCCTCCCTTCCCTGCGGGTTCAGTGGGCCCTATCCCATCCCTGTCCCCATTGCATGCCTGTGGAAATACAACCAGCATTCCCTGTTGAACCCACAGGTGTTTATTTTTGGACAGTTAAATAGATTATACTTAATGATCACTTTCCCAGGAAAGAACCATGGAGCACACTGCACATGGAGAAACAGGCACGTTTCTGTGCCAGTCTAAGCAAAAACTGGGGTTTTTTTAAGGTAATCTAAGCTGTTCTTTCAAATACAAACCCTTAATTGCCTGGAATCTCTCAAAACTCACGGATTTAACTTTATTAATTGATTCTTTGCTTTGTCAGTGAGGCTTCTCTCTGACACCCACAAGATACAGTTTCTTCATTATGTTGCATTCAGTAGCCTTTTACATTAATCCATATAATTACCTTTTGTAGATTTGAAGCTGCCGTGTCTTTATTCTTCATAATTGGTGCATCTATTAGGAAGAAGTGATATTTTCCTGCTATGTCCTTGTTAATTATAACTCTCTCCTTCATTTACATAATAAACTTTTTGGGGCGATTTCTGCAGGAACATTTCATGCCTAATAGGAAGCAATTTGCTTTCCTTCATTAAGTACATTAAAACTTCATGCCCCAGACATCATTGACTGTAAACATTTGATTCTGCTCAAATTTAATGCACCAAGGCATTTTGCTGTGCCATATTAGGTTTATTTATGTGGTGTGTTCTGGATTGTTAGCTGCTAATGAGACTTTGGCTCTTATTGCTCTAAGGCCTGAACAGTAACCTCATTTTAATGAGTTCATTATTTGCTGCCTTCTGAGTGGAAGACAACAAATTTTCCTTTTAATTAAAGGTCAAAACACCTCTGGCTAAGGGAAGTGTAGAGGTTATCAAATCCTTAGAGAAGGCAAATGAATGACTTTTCCTGATTTTGATGCCAAGCATGGGCTGGCCAGGCTGAGGTAGAAGGTGTCTCTCCGGGGAACGAAACTCCACATCTAAGCTAAGCGACGACAACGCTGAAACGCGGTACTGGATTTCTGGAGACGTTGTTAAGGCAAAACAGAACCTGAAAGTCAGCCAAAGTAATTAAGGAGGCTTTCCTCCTCACCCAAAGGTCTGTGTGGATCAATAGAGCTGCTAAAGCACGAGCCCTTCCTTGCATGTGCAATGGTGTTGGGGGTGAGGAGGACAGATGCCGGACGGATCGAGCGGACACAATGGAATGTCGCATTTCTTATTGAGGAAAGTGAGGCAAATATTGGGGGTCAATATTGGGGCTGTTTGTAGGGAGGCAGGTGATACAGGCAGCCGCAGGTGCATGTGTGTGCAAGTGTGCAGACAGGGACTGCTGATCCCTGAAACTTCAGTTAAACCAAAAAAGGATTAATTATGGGAATTCATGCACAGATCCTCGTCCTTCTAGCATTCTATTAATCTATATATCCATCTATCTATATTTCATGTGCTTTTCATGCTGCTCCCACCACAGGTAACAGCATTAGAGACAGGAAGGGTTCTTGGGAAAGAAAGGACCAGCGTCCGTGAGATCAGCTGGTGAAAACCTAAAATCTGGTTTTGGAGGAAAATCCTAGCAGTCTCTGAAACATAGACATTGTTTAGCTTGAAAACTGCAGCTGTCAAAATGTCTTTATGATGCCTCTAAACATTTCTGCAAAACAGAACCAAATTCCTGACACACACAGGTGTCTCAGGGACCTTCCCAGAAACAGAGCATCAGGAAAAGCACAGGAGGGACACAAGATTTGCAGGACTTAACATTACCCCAGAGTGGAGCAGAAAGCCGGGCATTTAATTAGGGCTCCTGCTCATACATGTGACCTTCTGGAGTCAATGCTGTGAATGTAAGTTTTGGGAAGCAGCAAAACCTCCAGATCTTGGAGGTTCCTGTCTCTGTGGTGTGGTTGTGGTGCCCGGAGCACCCAGCCTCTGGGGCATTGCATGAGAAAGAGCTGCCCAAGGTAACACCATCCCAAGTTACTACAGAGCCTGTCGGTGAGGATGCACAGTGTGGGAGGCAGGTGAGAAAGGATCTAAGTTCTGCGCTCAGTCTGGAAGGAGATCAGGGGAAGGAGGGGAAGCTAGATATTCCTGCTTTGCAGTGTATCTGTAATTTGCTGTCATCTTGAGTTATTTTACTTGCACAGACTCGTTTGAGGAAGTGCTTCTGGCATGGGAGGATGTGCCAGCACCCGGCATCCCAGGGGTACATGGCCAAGGTTACACTGTCCCATCACCTTCTGAGGGATATGACTGAGAATCTTGTCAAAAATGGGCTCACTTGCCATTACTCAAAGTCATTATTCATTTGGGAGCAGATCCTAGTGCTGGATAGTGATTCCACTGCTGCAGGTTTCTGCTCTTTCGTGTGTGTGTATGGAATATGTATATGCTTACTATATACACAATGCTACTTATTTATATATACTGTAGATAGAAAATATGTGCAAACATTTGCACATACATAACTTTGACATGACCTCTGCTTTGAGCTGGGGCTTAGATTAGATCACCTCCAGGAATCCCTTCGAACTGAAATTGCTCTTCACTTCCAGACTGTTTTCTCAGGCTTCTATGGCACATACTTGTTATTAATACCAAGAAGTCTTTTAATGCATTTATTCATTTTTGTCCCTAACATCTGTCCTTAATGCTTGTGCAGCTACATAGCCCTGAGGTTCATTCCCAAGCTGTTCTGTGAAGCAATTTTCTGGTGGTCTGTGGAAAGTTGGAGAACTACAGAGTAATAATCTTGCTCTAAATTTCCAGCTGAAAAAAAAAAAAAAAAAAGAGTAGTTTCAACAATGTTTCTTTCCACTGCAAGCAGCTGCTGTCAGGATGTGATTTTTTGATTGCCTCTTCCTGCTCTTGCTCCTTCCCTGAAATCTATGCTAGGATAAAAAAAAGTCTGGCTAAGCCTGCTGTGGTCTTGGCAATTTTCAAAGCCAGTGGAATTGGAATTGATAGGAATACCACAAAGTAGTTATAATCATAGTAATGACTGTGAGGACGGTGTGAAATAACTAGCCACTGCTTTTTTTCTGACAGGAGAGCTGTCAGTAAAGAAGTGACGTCTAGCCTGACATCACTGATGGGGTCACTGCAAGACCAGGATTCCAAATCCCTTATTTTCAGCTTTCACATTGGAGCATAAATTTCTGTCATAAGGGGGACAATCAACTCAGCTGTATCTGCACTTGTTAAAACTCAACTTGGTGAGGAATTTATAAACCTAGTGAAGCTGAGTTGATGATTTCTGTGTGGTGAGGATTTCAGCCCACTTCCCATGCTTATAGCGGGTAATACCAGAGTGCAGGAATCAGGAAAATCCGCATTATTGACTTACTGGCTAGAGTTTGAAAGGAGTTTAGGGGTTGGAGTTGGTAAAATCTTTGATGGAATTTTGAAGCCACTCACCCTATACCCTATGCCAAACCTGACTGGAACAGCAGGGCCTAGATCAGAGGGAAACTGCCGACCTTCACAGACCTAGAGACACTCTCCATCCAGTCCTTCCTACGAGTGGTGCCATTCCCAGTGCTGGCTGCAGAGCACTGGACACAGCCAGTGAGGTGAGCAGGGCTTTGGCCCTGCCTTCACAAGGGGTGGGACTGCATTTCCTTGTGCATTTATTTCCGTGAAGCGCCGTGCTAATTCATAGTGCCACATAAATAATTAATAGGGAGCTCTCAGCTGGGGCTGAACACAGCCAGTTCTGTCTGCAGAGCTATTTTTTATTGTAGAGCTATTACTTGAGTCTGTTCAGCATTTCCCTGGAGTTAGCTGCCTTTGTGTGAGGTCGGACCGGATAGGTGGGTTTCTTGAAGCAAGAAAAAAATTGATGATTTGCACATATTTGTGTAGTATGTTTATTGCAAACAGAAAAAAAATATTTTTCCTCCTTGAGTGGAATACCCAGTTTATCAGATTTACTTCTGCTGCTGTTTTTTAACTCTGTCCTAAAGTCAGAAAACTGTGAGGTGTCTACCTGCATTTAATTTGAGCCAGAGGAGCGCATCTGTCCCAGTAGAGGTTAAAGCCAGTTTCAGCTGAAGAAGATGAATGGGGTGATACTGCACCGAATTCACTACTCACTCATGACTAAGTGGTGAATAACATCCCTGTGAACTCAGGGGGTGGCTTTTGATTTAGTATTAGAAGAGAGATGATGCTGAGTGTGACACAGATACCCCAGCAGTGAGAGCCCCTTGACCAACCACACACGTGTGGGTGCACAGATACATAAAAACATCTGTGGCAATTATTCAGTCTCTCTTCTTGGAAAAAGCAATTCCTGGCTTTGTTAGAGCATCTAGCAGCAAAAAGCTCAAATGAGGAGCAAGGGGACAGTCTAACGGGGCAGAAAGTATAAACTGAAAATAAAGAGCACGAATAAAAAGCAGGGTTTATTTGAACTGGGGCCACACAGATGAGTTAAGGCAATTGCTCCCCAATCTGAGGAAGATCAGAGGCATTAGGCCTGGTTGGGGGCATCCACAGGGCCTGCTGCTGGAGCTGCAGGAGCAGGGAATGGCTGCAGTGGTCACCTGCCAGCAGTGATTGCTGCTCTGTGTCAGCCTTACCCGTTGAGAAGATTTACAGCCTCTTTGGGCAAGCACTGAGGGTCTCCAGTATCAATCTCTACTGATTCCGATGGATTTTTCAGGAACACTAACCAAATCTGCTGACAAATCCTGCAAGGGGAAAAGTCAGCACGTGCCCGAGCTGAGAACAGGGGGCAATTCCCTGGGCTGTGGGGAAGCCTGGGGCTGGCACAAGCTCAGGGTTGAGCAGGTCCCTCCCTGCAGGTTCATGCAGCAGAGACAGGAGCTGCTGGCACTTTGAGCAGAGCAGTGAAGGCGCTTAGAGATTATTTCTTATCAGTTCTGACTTTTCAAAAGCTTAAGCATTTTCAGCAAAAGAAATCTCTTGAAGAAAGGGCTCTTCAGGCAGGGGAATCAGGGGAAGGCAATCTGCCAGCAGGAGATCAAGGATTATTGGTCCAGTTTTTGAAACAACATGCTCAGGAATGCTTGTTCTAATTTGAATGGCTCTGCTCCCTACGGCTGCAGTTCAGCCTGGCCAGCACAAGAGCCCTATGAAATAAAGAAGAGGTGCTGTATTTCCCCATATCCACATCTGCACAAGGCAGGTGAGGTTTGTCTCCAACTCCACTGTAGAGCTATCAAAAAAGAGGCTCGAAAGGCAGCGGCAGAACCCTCACCTCAGCTCTGATCAATCACAAAATTAACCCCTAAAATAAGTATTGAACAGCAAATCCATCTCAAGGCTTTACAGGGACCACATCAAGGTCTAAAATAGTATGTTAATAAGAAATGCGTGTTGAGCCATCATGGTCCTGTTTGCAGGAAACTGTGCTGGTGCCAGTCATTGTGCTGCATATCACCAACATAAAACCCAGACAGGTTATTCCTTAGCTCAGGTTATGTTTAGGCCATGCCAAAAAAAAAAAAAAAGTATCAAAGTCTCCCTCTGTGGCACAATACAAATATAGGGTAAAAGACAAGTAACACCAACAACTGCATTTTGGTTGAGTTGTATATTCTTTCTTTTTCTTGTGCCTTGGTTCTTCAGACTTGCTCTGTTAAGGAAAAAAAAAAGACACAAAAAACTCTACAACTTGTTACAGGTGGGTACTCAGTTGCTATAAATTATTTAAAGGCTAGACTAAAGGAGGCTACCTTATTTATCTTCTTTAATTTATGGATTTGGATCTACTAAGGTTTAATCTGAGTGGTTCCTTTACTGCCCTTGGAAATCATTCACTTGGATAACTTGTCACAAAAATAAAACTTCCCTAAAGTTCTCATCATGGACATTTATCTCAAAATTCTGAACACCTACCAGCAATCTCAAATTGCTGCTTTAAATTTACTGCTTAAAAACTAACTGATGTATATGCTTTGTGGTGGGGAATTAAGCTTTTTTTTTTTTTTCATCACACATTCAATCATAAAGGAGAGATTGGAGCAGGTGATATATTCTGAACTGAGGTCTGTCCTTCAGGTTTCAGACTGGGCGTGTGGGCACAGTGATGGATCTGTCTTGTGGCTTTAAGAGAGTGCCTCCATATGTTTGGTTTTTCTTTTTTCCTGTGTAAGTCTGTCCATTGCCCACCCTCTGCATAAAAATCAGAAACCAGGGAAGTCTGGAGAACTGTTTTCCTCAATTATTGTGAAACCTTCAGTTGGCAACATCTTGATGAGTAAGGATGTGCTTTAAAAACCACTAGGATTAAGGGTTGCTTTTTAATATTTTTGCCATGTTTGATACTTGTCTGGCAGAGCTAAACTTCTTTGACCCTTCTTCCTTCTTTGTGATCCTGTCTTCCATTATCCAGGGAGCTTGCTTCAGTGTTTTTATAACTAGAATTGGATGTTTCTGTGGAATGAAAAGGGAATTGCAAGGCAAATGTTCTTGCTTTACACTACATCTCTTTCACCGGAGATCAGAGTGCTTCTGCCACCCTCTGCTCCTTCAGGTTCAGAGCAGAGGGAGCTAAAACCTTTATTGTCCTCAAGGACAGGTTTAAAATCCCTCCATCCCAGAAAACCCTTCTGCTTACCATTGCTTTATTATCCTTCCCAGCATGAGGACAGCATAGTGAGCTGTCCAGAGGACGAAGCTGGAAGATCCAAAGCAAAATGGCAATGTCCATGTTACATTTCTACTCAATTCTCTTGAATAGAAACATGTAAGGCCAGTATGTTGTCCAGTAAAATCAATCCAGATCACCAACTGAGGCTGACACATTTGAAATCAACCATTTCAGAAGTTCCAGTAGGTTACTTTTTCATAAAACTGTTATTTCAGGGCCAATTGGGAACAAATCTCTTTAACAGTCAAAGGAAATGTTTCAGGTTCCAAAGTATCACCACACCTTTCCAAAAAGTGGGAAAATTGCACTCAGAGCAAAACTGATGTACTGTTCTTCCCAGATCACTCTGGAATAGAGACTGGCAAAAAACTCAAACCTGCACCCTTGAGAAATTCAAATGGTCCACTGTAATTGTGGAAAAGGGATGAAACCTTTCAGTCCTTTCAGTAACTTCCTAGGAAGGAAACTCCTGGTAACAGGAAGCCCCCCTTCTTCCTGACTTTGCCAGCTTAACCTTGCCTAAGTGCCCACACCAAGCCAGTGGGTCCCAAGCTCCCTGAGCAGGGAATAGGATGATAACCCGGCTCGCCAGGCTCTGGAAAAGATGCTGGAACGAGGACAGTAGCTGCTCCCTTGCCCCACCACCAGGAGTCTGGGAGGCAATTTCAGCCACCAGAGAGAAAAAGAGGGTTTGGGTGAATTTGCTCCTGTCTGATGGAGCTCATCCCTTTCTAGATGCTGCTAAATCATTCTTGACAGGGAAGACTTATCCCTAGAGCCTCTAAAACTGCTTCTGACAAACAGCCTTTTTTGGTGTTGGAGTGTACTGGATTTCCCCGAGCACTGTGCACCCGCAGTGTTTCCTGTTAGAAAGCAATGCTTGTGCTCTCCTTGAGATCCTCATCCTGGATTCTCTAAATTACACAGGACAAATGCTGTGCTTGAGTGCACGAGGTGAATTATGTGGAAGGGAAAGTGAACATTTCTAACATGCATCTTTTTGTCAGAGTGGTTGCTGATGTCTTATACAACATGTTTTCTTGGCTGCTTGGAAGAGAATAGGAACATAATTTTCAAGTTTCTCTTTCCCTTCCCCAACTTATCATTCGTATGAGAACACATTCCCGTGGTGTATGGAGCCTTCCACAGGGAATAGTTCTTGGTGAAGCGTTCAGCCCAGACCCTAGAGGAGCAGTATGTCTTCCAAGAGTAATAATGGCTGATGACAATAATAATCCAGTGAAAAATCAGTGTTTGTGATGTTTGTGATCCTTTCCTAAGTCTCGTAACAGTTGAAACTCCTGGCTTTTCTCTGTTCTCACATATAGGAGAACACTGGCTGTGAACCTTTATGGTGAATAGGTCTCTAGCACTTGGGAACAGGGGGGAGAGCCAATCCCACCAGCACATTAAATACCTGCATAGCACTGTCTCAAAAAACAACAGAAGCACAGAAAGGTTGGGGGGAAAGATTTGTTTTGGTTTTTGCTTAAAGCAGATTCCTATTTCAGAGCCATTCATATGCATTGTGGTGGCAGCCAGAAAGTGGCATTACTGAGGCAGTTAACTTTTAAATCTAGTTGCTTTTAATCTTAATCATTAAAGGCAGTACTTTTCTCTCTAAATATTGCCGTTCAAAGCTGTAGCTGCTCGCAGCGTAAAGTATGAATTCATGTAACACAGGATCATTAAACCGGGAAAAATATGTTCAGCAAACTATCAAGCTTTTAATTATAGTTGTTACACTAAATTTCCACTCATTTCTGAAGTGAGAGATTCTATTACTCTCACAGCTGAAGGGTAATGCAATAATTTTGTTTTATATGGGAATAGCTGTTTGAAAATCACAAATACTGAATTGCTGAGACAGGTTTTACTTGGGTAATGCTCTGCTAGCCAAACAGGACTGTTTGACAAGGTGTACATCCCAATCCTGAAAATAATTTGCAGCTGTAAAATGAGAGCTAAAAGCTGGGTAGTATTTTTCCATTGTGGGAGACCTTCCTTTATTCCTCAAGCTCTTCTGTGGGCTGTGCATTCCCCCTTTTTTGCCCCCTCTCTCCTCTGCAGGAGTTCAGCACACCCCATGGATTAATGCACCACTGAAATGACTAAACCCAGAGTATTTCTGTATGTGGAATATCAGCTGGGTTTGAGCAGTTTGAGAGCAGAAGCCTTTAAGAAGGCTGGTTTTAGCCATCCTACAGCAGGCTCTTTCCACCTTTTTGCTGATGTGGGGATCTACAGGCACAGGTTTCCAGCCCGGAATCCCCTCTGGTCTTTAACACTCACCTTGGAATATTTACAGCAGGGATGGGTAGCTTTTATTTGCTGATAATGTACTGGCAGCCTGTTCCCAGTTACAGCAGAAATAACAGTGAAAGCATATGGGAAACTGTATTCCCTTTCCTAATAACAAATACAGTGGAATTACACTTTATAATACCACAGACATATTTGTTTATGATGCACATAAATCTTGGGATGTGTTACTAGGAGGACACATGCAGAGCTTTTTTTATTAAAGAATTTGCATTCTGCATTTAACCTATCTTTTTAAAATGTAATGCATTATTATTATTATTATTATTATTACTATTGACCATGCAGAGCATAGCCTCAGCAGTTCACACTTATGCCTGGAACTCCTAAATTAATTACGGTTATAGAGTATTTAATCTCTATTAATTATAGATTCATATAGATTAATGCTTATTTATGCATGTATGTTCAATTAATTCCCAAACATTTGTGCTAATTAGCTGAAAAACCTACAGTAAATATTATTACAATGGAGGTCTTCTGCCTTTGTAGCCCTCAGGGATTAAAATTTTACTGGAAAATGGACAGAGCACTTTGATCCTCATCCCTTGAGCCTCTTTCCCCTGTCCTGCTTTCCACCAGGGTGCTTTTCCCCAGGTACAACCTGCTGCCCGTGTGATTTGCCCTCTTAAAACAATTGGGTCTCCACCAAAAAAGCACTTGTGCTATCAAGAATTACTGACAGCCTTAAGAGCCAATATTTCATGAGGTTTGGGCAAGGCAGGCAAATACGCTGTCCTGTCAGAAATGTGAATTCCATCATTTTTTATACCATTTTTTACTTGAAGGGCTGATGTTTTGGGGTGAAAAACACACAGGTCCTGAAGCCCATGGCTTTAATTCAATCTGATTCAATCCAGGCAGTTCAAGTGTAATAGTGAGGCAACTTGTAGAAATTGCTTCAGTGTTGGTATTTTAGATTTAATATGTAATGTAAAAACTACATTAATAATTCTGGCTTTTACGTAAAATGAAGAGGCAGTAAAAACCTGAAATATCCATTTCCTGGGATATCCTCATATTAAAGAAGTCTCAGCAAAGTGTGAATTATTTGCATTTTTTAATTTCTGGAAGATCAGCAATTCCAAAGCTACATTTAATTATGATCTTCGGAATTTTTTTTTTTAATATTCTACAAACTGCCCCCTTTTCCTTTAGTCTGCCACAGCAGATGAGCTGCCAGAACACAATTTTGTTTGAATCATATCCCAGTGAAACATTCTGCATTTCATAAATCAACATTTTGCCATAGGAAGCCGCTTCACTGGAGCAATCCAAGTCGATCAAGTAAGAAGAATATAAACTTCATTTTCCTCTGCCTTGCCACTTTGCCATTTTGGAAGGATTTTCCACTAATTGTGTAAGGATAATTGACTAAACAAATAGGATGGAAGGAAAACTTTAAATCCTACCCTCTGCATTTTTCCATACCTTGGTCAGAAAGCATTGTGAAGGTGGTATTAGTTTTAAGAGATTTAGTTTGTGAGTTTTTAAAACTAAATGCTAAAATGCCAATTAAATGACTACAACAATTAAAAAAATTATACTCTGAGAGAAGGGATTCAGCGTTTTTCAATCAGAAGTGTTAAAAATAGCAGGGATGTAATGTGCTAGAGAAGCTGACTGTGTATCACACCACAGGTCCCACTTGTGTTTGGGTGCTGTCTGGATGAAAAATGTGAACAGCAGACAAAAATAGTGCTGGTAATTAGCAGAAAGAATAAAAACACAGAGGAGAGTAAGGTTTACAAATATTTAGAGGAATTGCCATGGCTTGGTAAAGGATACTTATAATTTGTGCTTCTGAAGGGGAAAAAAACTACTTAATCCATAGCTTTATTTCCTAAAGAAGGCAAACTCTGGACTCTAAAAGGGGGGGGCTTTAGTTTCTTAGAGAGCCTGGCAGGCTGGAAGGCCACCAGGCTGCCTTGGTGCCTTCTGTGCCAGCCTCAACTGGAAATACAGGAGCTTCTTATTGTATGCTCCCCTCATCAATGATAAATGCTGCAGTTTGAGATCAGAACGCTCCAATGCAGGCAATGTGTTGCAGTAAATCAAATCCTGATGAACAGAAGCACTGCCCAGAAAGCCCCAGAGTGTTTTAGCTAATACATTGGTTTGTGGGAAATTGTCAATAGCTTATCCTTTAATTTTCTTGTAGATTTTGAAAACTAAATTCTTAATGGAATTAAATAAAAATGGTTTTGTTTTCTCCCTGACATTTCTGGAGAGAAATTTTTAACTTTTACAAGATATTAGCTATAAACTGGTGTGATTATTTAAGCTATAAATTACCATATTTAACATTAGAAACTTTGTTGACACAAAATGACATTTAAATCACTAAATAGCCTTATATTAGAATTTCCCATGAGGCAAAAAAATTATCTTGTACCTTTTTTTTTTTGAGAGAGATGAATGAATAGCCATCAAAAATCATTTTTATTTAAGTATTGCAGGCCTAGTGAGAGTATGCAGAGCACTGTTCTCCAACAAACTCAGCTGAAAGCCACCCATGCCTCATTGCAACTCTTCCAGGCTATGCCTAACTCGTGTTGAACGATGGACTCAGAAGGTCATTTGCTCTGATGTCTCTGGAGCAGTGTTTTGACTCTGTAGATGTCCAGAGGAAAAGCCAACATTTATGAAGATTGTGCAGCCCTTTGGGAATGCCTAAATGTCCCTGCAGATGAATGCACGGCTCACAGGAAGCAATGGGTGCATCCCAGATGTTGACCAAAGGCAGTTTTTTTAGGAGCAGGTGTGGTGTGAGGGTTACTCGGTTCTGAGCTACCCCAGCCTGCTGATGATGATTTAGCAGTTTGGAAGTCCCACCTGCTGGCATGTGATGTTTACTTTCAGGAATGAGAATTAACAGAGAGTATCCATCTCAAATTAAAGGCACTTTGGCACTTTAGGGGCACACCAAGCCCAGTGTTTGGGGTGCAGCTCTTGCTGGACTCTTGCTGTGCCCTCTGCATAAGCTGGGATTTGGTAACATTTCCTCTAAAAACCCTTGGATTATTCTGCCTGTATGGAAAGAAGGCAGGTGGAGGTGTAGAACATGGGAATTAAAAGCAGCAATTGAAGGGATCTTTGGCCATATTCATAAAAAAGACAAAGGCCCTAAGATTTAATTTGTGTGAGGATATGTATATGAAGCTATAGGGGTGCATGGATAGATGAATATATCTAGGGATTTGAAGGCAGACATAGTCAAATATTTGGGTTTATACCATGTTATGATACAGAGGTGGACAGAAAATGCCTAGTTAATTACTGCTAAATAATTTAAGTCTCAATTTTCTCCTTTTTTCTTGGAGAATTTCTCTGTTCCTCACCTGTTTGTCCATCCCTCCCTGTAGCCACCCTTTTCCTGAGCACTGCCACTTGCACATCATTTGAATAATGCCAACGGTGCTAAATTGAGCTTTTGCTCTAAGTGTTCCTCTTGCTCCCATTTGGATGACAAAGGCATATTTAAAGTCACTTAAGTAACACTGCTCCTGAAGGAGCTGTGTTATAGATGGGTTCCTGGTAATGTGTTTATTGCTGCATCAAGTGCTTTTAAGGCAATAATTATGACTGCTCTTGCAGTCTGCACTGCCTGGCCCTTCTACAAGGCTATTCCATCATTTCAGAGTGTTGTTTTCTGTGCAGGAAGCAACTGTTAGTGCTCCTTTTTAACTAATATGCGTTGTTTTAAAGCTCAGGTTAATGCAGGTCTCTTGAGGGGTTGATGTAAAGCAGATGTGTTTTTTGGCTCCTATGGATTCCCTAAGTGAGGCTAAATGAAATAGAGTACCACTTGTATCCTGGAAATATACTCCAGTATGACACAACCTATGACTTCAGAATTATTTTGGAGAAAGGATTCAAGAAATAAGTTAGAAATCCAGGAAATTAGTGCAAGTGTAGAAGAAGAATGTGTCACAAGTCAGTGGTGCTTGGCACGGGATGTGTGAGCACTAGAAATCTCTGACTTTGACCTGAAAAACCCGCCATTTCTATATTTTAAAATGTGAGTTAGTTTTCAAACATTCAGGAAAATCTTGCTTGGGATATAATTGTTTAATAAATTCAAGAGGTAGAAAATGTGAGCCACCAGAATCTGTTTTCTGACAAGACTGTATAAAACACTGTCAAGACCACCTAATCTTCAGTGGGACCCTGGCAGATGAGGGAACCCCAAATCTATTGTAATTCAGGGAGGGTACTCGGATAGACAGTTAATCCATCAGGCTGCCAAGGAGAAGAATCCGTGTTTTGCTGGGGGCAAGGGAACTGGTTTTTAACTACATTGGTACCGAAATTCTGAATGAAAGAACAGACCTATTGAAACAAAAGGAGTATGAAACATTTTGTCTGATGTGTCTTGACAAGACACTTGAGCAGTATTCAACACTCAAATTATTACAGAAAGAATTGGGTGAGTCAAGAGACCTGAACAAGGAAAATATTGAATGAACTGTCATCTCTGATGAAGCAGAATGGAGCAGGCACTCCCATTTTTAAAAAGATTATTAAAGTTTTCATGTAATGCCTCTCAGCTGCTCTTTAAATTCATTTTTAAAGACTTTAAGGCCATCCAAAAGTGGGAGCTCCAGAACTCCACTGTGTTCTTCGCTGTCACTCTCAAGTGCTTTAGAAGGTGACAGAAGTGCCACCCAGCCTGTAGTGACTAATGCTTGGCTGTCTCCTCTGAATTCCTATGCTCACACATCTCCTGGGCTCCGCTTCTCCCTGGACCAGCCATGGGTGTGGTTACTTTCCTGGCAGGGGCTTATTATTGTTAAAAGGGTACCAGGGTGACCGACCATTCTGCCGTGCCTGGTGATGTGGCCCAGACATTTCCAGTTGTTCCACCTGAAAGCAGTTGTCCTTGCACAAAAATCAGGGATAATTGTATGCTGGAGAGATTGAGTGGTTGAGCTCTGCTTCCTGCTGTGCCAGTACTTTTAAATTTGGAATCACCAGGAAAGATGCGGCTCCAACATGAGTTCTTGGCTTTAAAACACTAAAATGAGCCCGAAATCACAGGCTTTAAGTGTTCCAGGCATTTTAATGATGGCGAAGGTCAAAGACAAAGTGCAGACTGTGGCAGTGAGGAGGTGTCAGAGACTAATGCAATTCTTATTTCCACTGAAGGAAGCGGGCTGGAGCTCAGAGGGGAAGGCAGACAGGCTGCAAGGAGAAGGAGGGCCTGCAGTCAGCAGTAACACAGCAAAGGACATTGCCAGGCATAGCTCCATCATTTCAGAGTAGCTCAGAAAGCCCAAGGATGGTCCCACCCCTACAGTGACAATTAGAAGGACTACAGAAAGGGAAAATACAACTTTTAGAGAAAGGGGCTGTGGGAAATGGTGGTGCTGGGACAAGCAATTTCTCCCTGCTAATCTTATCAGCTCCAGCAAAGAGAGTGGGGGAAGAGAGGGAAACAGGTCGTTCCTGAGTCCACCCAGAAGATGTGTTGCAGTCTAAATTCTAGAGCTAAGAGGAGGGTAAGAAGTGAAAGGCTAAAGCTTTTTGCTTTGTTTGGAGGGTTTTTAAAATTTGTTTTATTTATTACAGAGTAAACGCCTTAGCTTGCACTGTGCTCTTGCAGGGCTTTTGACTTAACAACAGAACGTGCATTTGTGAAAGGTGATGGAAAAGCCCTGGTGGCTGTGTTGAGCTCTTCCTGGGTGAGTAAATATTGTACTAGCTCATACTAAGGCAACAGAAAAAATAGAAATACTTCAGCAAGTTCTTGCTCCTTGTTTGGGTAATGCAGCCCTCTCTGTGCGCAGTTAAAAGGAAACGCTAAAGGTGAAAGCTTTGTATTTTTTCTGTATGGCACTCCCAGACACAGCATAACAAGATATTTCTAGGAGTTTTTTGCCAAATCACTGATGCCCGTGATACTGGACTTGTGTGGCTGGGAACCAGTATCATTTATAAGTACACAAATTCACTGTTTCTGCAAATTACCTGATGAATTCTTTTGCCCTCTAAAATCAAGCACTTAGATAATATATTGGCAGGCAGGGAAGGGAGAAATTCATTTGCAGAGGCTTGCTAGGCTCAAGATAGGTCTCTACAAAGCTTGGTAAAACAGCTTTCTGTGGCTCTGCTGAGTTCCTGTTAATTACTTAGCCAGATACGACCTTGCACAACTCTTCTAACACCAGGGACTAGGAGATCTGTGGTAAACAGAGCCCGTAATAACCCTGTTCTCTAATCTCTGTTTCTGTAGCTGATGCCACCCTTTATAAAACTGTATATATCCCTGAAGCACCTAATTGGGAAACAGCTTTGTGAGGGAATAAAAACATTTGGGTTGCAGAGAGTAATTACACAGGCATGGGTTTACTTGTTATATTACTGTTACGTGCTAATATTATCAGAAGACTCGCTGTGTATGAAAGCATTCCCAAGGGATTGGGGTGTGTATGGCACCTTTGGAGAGCCTAGCAGAGATTCCCTGTATCTCTGCAAAGTGAACCCTCTGTGAGCGGCCACAGCCACTCCTCCCAAAGGAGGGCAATGCTTTGCCATCACTGCAATACCAACCTCCTAAGTAGGTGTTATTTTTGCCTCTCAAGCAAAGCTGCTCTGCCTTACGGGGTGAAGGCAGGTCCGCTGGTTCTTAATTGCCTCCTTCCCCCAGTGACTTGGGAGATTGTTCTCTAACTGGCTGTAATTATCCTTTTCTGTAAACTAACCAAAGTGCACTCTGCTTTCGGTGCTGTGTTCATTAGCAGGATTCTGTTCTGTGGGTTAATGTATTCTGGGAATGCCCAGGCTGTAGGAACGGACTGATGTGTGTAGCAAGTGTTTGTGAAATACCCTGAGGAACAAATCTGTGCTGGGTAGCTGATTGAAAATGAAATCCATCATGTTGAGGACGAAGTATCTATGGGTGCTCAAGTCGCAGGGTGGATTTATGTGTGAAACATTCACCTAAAAAGGGAGATAAACTTTTTATTGTCCCCGAAAGAGAGCTTGAGGGGAAAGTTGGTTCTGAGCCTGTGCCTGCAGATGATTTCTCCCTGTGGTTAGTGTTTGTGGCATGATTTCTTGTGTGAGGTGAGGAGGGGATTTGTCCTGTGAGTGGCACTGTTGGTGTTTTTGTGATGAAAGTGGGCTGCTAATTTGGCACTGGAGAAATGTGGGAAGAATGAAAGCTTCCCTTCGTACCCTGGCTCAGACACAATGAATGAAAGAAGGCTCACCATGCATTGCTTGGAAAAAAAAAAAAAAAAAGGTCTGAATCCTAGCAGATGTTTTTCCTTGTTATTGTCTAGATATTCAGCAGTGTGGACTGGTTGGTTTTCAGATGGATAAATATGTGCAGCACACAAAAATCATGCTGAATGCTTTTAACAGCATCCAGCTCCTATTGCCGCCCCTGGATGTGGCGTTTTCTGCTGTGTCTCCTATAACGAGCTTGGAAACATGGCTGCTGTGCCAAGCACAGGTGGAAAGGTTTGCCTAGCAATGTCGTTGACTGCTGGATAATAATGGAGGTGACTTGGGGTTTTTCCTGCATAATGAGATGATTCTGGTGAGAACTCTGCTCTGAATCTCTAAGTGTCTGTGTGGACACTCTGCTGGTGATGGGGGCTCTTTAACTGCTGTGGAGTATTAACAGGCTTCCTTAGTGGAGCAAACCACGTCAGAAGGATGCTCTCAAAAATGCACAGGCAGAAAGCTATTGCTGAAAAATTTGTTTCACAGTTGCCTTTTGAGTTAATTTCCTCTTGCGTACAAGCCCTTTCCCAGAGCATTTTTCCCATATATTTCCAGAGAGAGCACTTGATCACTGAGCTTGTGCACAGTGCTCAGATCTCAAAGGCACCGGGCGCTTGGAGTGCCTGGTGCTCAGAATCAGCCCTGATGAGCATTCATATGCCTGGTTTGGCTAATAGAATTACCCCAAGTGTTCTGATGTGCAAAATTGTTTCAATTGTATGCGGGACAACTGCTTTTGCTGGTTATTTGGATACCTCAATGGTCTGGATGAGGAGGCAAATGAATACAGAAATTGTAGGAATGGAAATAAGGGTTTAGGAATTAAATACAAATCTGCTTTTAAAAACAAAAGGCTTGCTTATTGTTCTTGACAGCATTGGGTATTTACAGGAAAAACCCTCCAGAATAAAGGCTGGAGAATGTGATATTGCATGCTTAGGGATTTAATTAATCTCTGACTATGATTCCCACATGTGGAAAATGACAAGAAATAACTGTCATGCTGTTGAGTTCTGTCTATTCTTTCCAAGTTGCACACATCTTTGAAAATTACTCTGAACAAATTTAATGGTGTCCCCGGATACTACAGATCAGGAAAATAAGTGTAGAAGAGCCCCTAGTGAGTAGTCAGTGGCCCTTTCACTCTATCAGATGGTTATGTCACTTGCTCAAGTGCATGCTGTGCTTCCACCCTGTCACTGGTAACTTTAAATGCTTACCTACTAGTCTGGTAATGAAAATTATCCTGCTAACTCTTAGAAGTCACACTGGGGTTGTAACTTCTTCAGGCTCTTTTTTTCCTTTTGTTCTTTTTAAATTCAGTGATGGTGAGGTTTAAAAGGCAACCATCTTGTACTGTTCTCTCTACTTTACAGGAATAGTGAGAGTAATAATACAGAAAAGGCCTCTAATAGCTATTTTTATATATATATGTGCAACATACGTGTGTATGTCCCTACATACACACATTCATAAGTGCATCTCTGTACATATGTAGGCAAAACGGCTTTTAATCTCAGGCTGTGGTTTATGTATCTGCTGGCTGCACTTGTGTACCTTCAGCCTTTACTAGGAAAAGGAGCTTTTCAGCTTTTTCAAGCTTTGTCTCTTTTTTAACACCCATTTGCGCATCCACGTGTCCGGGATGGTATCCCCCAGTTCTCACCTTACCTTCACATCGTTGACGTTCATCCTTGTCCCCTCCTTCCCGACAAAGATGTCATCTATGTCAACCAGAATGTACCGCTCCAAGGAGAGCGTGAGCTTCTTTCCCGACAGGAAAGAGATGGCGTCGATAAAGATGAGCTTGTGGAGCCAGAAGGTCAGGTTGTTTCCAAAGAGGACTCTCTGGATGCCATCGTGCAGGCCCAAGTCTTGGATGACGGTTGCATAGAGAGCAGCCCTCGGCAGCGTGGCGGGGGTGGGCCTGGCGGGCTGCAGCTCAGTCAGAAGCACGGGCTGGTAGGTGGAATGGTTAAACTGGAACACGGTCCAGTCCTCGCCGGGCAGGGGGCCCTTCTCCACCCTGGGCGCTTTGGTGATGCGCAGCAGGGGCGACTGAGGGTTCACCACGCAGTCTCTGAGGGCCACGTTGTTGTACAGCTGTAACGGCAGCCCTTTCAGTCTGACGCTCGGGGAGCTGTTCTCGTTGGCTTTATGAAAACCAATTATGCTAACACTGTATTCCACACAGTATTTTTCCAGAAGCTCTCTATTCCATGAGTCCATGGACACGTACTTTAAAATATTCTCGTATATAACAATGGTGTACTTCCCTCTCCCGTTGTCTGTGAGAGGGGGAATGTCTCCCTTAGCTGGTGCAATGACCATGTGGTACTGAAATTTGCTGGACTCGAGGATGGCTATGATGTCTTGCCCCAGCTGGGAATACTGGCTTTCCACAAACAGGAGCACAGTAGGATCAGTTCTAGAGGGATCAATTGGCTTCGGTGTTCTCAGCTCCGCAGACCTGTAGGGCAGAAGTTTGAGGTCCTCGCACTCTGCTTGTCCAGTGGTTTCCACGAGGGCCATTTCCTGCTTGTAGCCAGTGTAGAGGAAATAGGCAGAGATGACAATACTCGCCAAACAGAAGGTGGCCAGGAGAATGACCAGAGTTCGGAAGCTTCTGCGGAGCTTCCCGATGAGATTCATCTTTTGCAGGGCTTCCAGCTCCTGCTGGACTTGCTGCTTTTCCCGGTGCTCTTCCTACAGTGCCATAGGAACGAGGAGTTGCGGAGGTTCCCCTTCCAAGATGTTCATGTGACCATTGCAGTGCATTTATGAAGCTGTTGGGGAGGTTGTAAAGCTGTTGGAGGGGGAAGTCAAAGGATCCGGAAAGATAAATTGAAAGAGGTTTTCTCAGAACGCAGCAGCTGCCAATAATCAATGAAGAGGACACTTAACATTATCTGCAACAAGAAGTAAAAGAAGAGTAAGTAAAACAAAATCCATAAAGCAATTAAAAACACACGTTAATAAGGCCGGTGATTGATACCGGTAATCTGAGTAAAGAGGGAAGTTTCTGAGTAGTTCAAGGAGCACTCAGTGTCACTTGCTTTCTTGGTGCTGCATTAAACAGCTCCCCCGTGTTCTTAGCATACAGAAATGAAGTCTGAACATAACTTTCTGAGGATGTGCATCTACTTATTAGCATTTCTCATCTAAAATGCATCATTGCTATTGCAAATGGGAGCGACAGAAGATTGTAGGGGCAAAATTAGGACAAAGCGAATCTTTGTAAAATATGGGCCCACATTCCCTGTCAAATTCCAACTGCCTAAGTAATAAATTCTGTGTTGGACTGGGAAACTAATGTGACCAAATTGAAAGACAGGACAGGAGTCTGAGGAAAGATTTGTAGGGCTTTCCCTCCAGTTTCCGTTCTGCACTCGGAGCGATCAGTACTTTACAGTCCATTTTAGGAATTATAAAGATTCTGTGGGGATATTCCAAGTGAATGAGCAGGCTGCTACAACTGCAGGCTGCAGCTGTGCAGAGCTCTGCCTCCATCAGGGATCAATGGGAGGCGCTGTGTAGCAGGAAAAGTACCTCAAGGGAGCTGTTTTAGTGCTAGGTGGGCAAGTTGGTGCGTGTGCTGGTCCACGACACCTCCGGCTAAAGCACTGAGCCTCTGGTCTGTCCCTGTATGGATGAAGTACGAGGTGCTTAAACCCCATTGCTCTGAAGGCCTTGTGCAATTCCTGGCAGGTTTGCCTGAACTGGTGAAAAATTGCCATTGGTAACAGTAAACAGTATGATTCAGAGGCAGTTAAAGCTACCTAAATAAATAGCCCGTGCTGCTCTATGGATTTAAGTAGGAATTAACATCTTTCTGAATTATTTATATTGTTTGTCTATTGGAACAATGTGAGACAGTAAACAATGAATGATTTTGGAACTGCAGGGAAGAAATGCTTTTTCCAGGCAGATGTTTATCAGTTGATGTGTCCTCCTCCATTAATTCAGATTGCCCTTTTGACTTTTGTTCTGCAAACTATTCATTCGTCTTAAGCTTTGCACCTAAAACTGGAAAATGCTTGTAAGAAGCATTTAGAGGGAGTCGTTTCTGACACCATTTGTGGCTCTGCCAGGTTCAAGCTCTTATCTGATTTACCTTCCTCAACTGGAAGCTTACTAGGAGATTGATACCCCTGGATTGTGGGCTATTCCATCAGTGACCTTGCTGTGTCACACAGCTGGCCAAGAGGGAGCGAGGTGGGGACAGAAATAAGAAACCTCTTCTGCATTTACTCATTTCTTATGTGCAAGAGAAGAAATATAAAAGAAATCACAGCTATCATTAGGAAATTGAAGTCATCCTGATAATCTTAAGAGTATTTGCCCTGCTTTGGTGCTTCCCTTGTTCTGCCGTTGTCTGCTTGCTGGGATTTCACTTCTTATTAAACCTCCAATTAAGATTTCCTCAAAAGATAACACTGGATCAAGTGAAGCATCCTCTGCGAGCCGGTGTTGGAGTTTGGGTGACATTGATGAGTCACTCAGCCCAACTCCGAGGCTTTATCAGATCAGGACTCCTGCTCTCCGTGGGAGGGGCAGCCTCCGGGGCTGGGTGATGTGTCCCCCCACAAAGAGCTGACTGCAAAAAGCCTGCTCGGTCAGCACGAGACAGGCAGGTAACTTGGAGAAAATCTTCCCTTCCTCGGGCTGTGCAGCCTCGGCTTGCTTTGGGCACTAGAGGGCAATCGCTTCTTGCTTTTGCGAGGCAGCACCTGCTCTCCCCTCGCTCCCCAGCGCACAGCCCTGCCTGCGGCCACGCTCCCGCCGGAAGGCTTCAAAAATCCCCAGGGAACGGAAAACGCCTTAATTAAGACTCCTATGTTTAAAATTAAATAAAAGCTAGGACTTCTGCTCTAAGCAATGTGCCGCTAGATCACCCTGGATTGCTTAGGAGATGTTTCAGCCTCCACCTGTGGCACAAGGGAATAGCATGTGAGGAGAGCTAAAATTGCACGTATTCCCCTCGGTGTTTGGCCTTGCTGGATGTCCTGGGTACTGGTATTGCAAGCTGTCAAAACAACAAACTTCACGAATATTGTAGCTTGTATTACTAAAATAGGAGAATCCCCTGACTTTATACCAGCCAAAACAAAACTATGCTCTTCATCCCTAATTATTTCCTCCAAATAACACTGGTAAAATCTCATCCAGATCAAATACTAAGTATCAGATTTAATGCTAGCTACTATCTGTTGTATGCAGATGTAATAATCAAATGCAAGTATTCCCACTTATTGAGATATATAAATATATAGAATTGGTAAAGAATTTAAACTTGCATAAGAAACGTGGCATTGGAGCAGGTATTTTTTAGTCTGCACATTGTGTTTGAACTGCTCTGTTGAACTGATTATACTGTTCAGTAAAAAAAAGAATGGTGTGAAATAATTAAAGGTTATGAAAATAAATCAGCTATATTAGCCATTAGTGGGACTTTTTCCAAGGCATAATTGGAAGTTAAGTGCCATTTGTGCCTTTGAAACTCTCCCCCTTAAAGTTCAAGAGCTTTATATTCGCTCCAGAATTCAACTATCTTCGGAGAGTTCCTGTGCTATATTAATTTGAAATACATGAAAATAGGCCATATTTCATAATTAGTGTTACTAATGGAGTTTCATTTTGGAAACCGGTGTTTGAGGTCCTGTGTTCCTGTGGTCACTGCTGAGCATTCACTTGACTCTTCAGGGGAGTAAAGCCCAAAGCTGGGAACATTTGGTCAAGGAATCAAGGTTACTTTCTTCCAGAGTAGGTCCTTCAGTAGATCTTGTCCATTCAGCTGATTTCCTCAATGTGGGGCCTTTCCCCAGCAAGAGAAGAACCCTGCAGTAAAACTCTGTTGTGATGTCAGAGACATCTGCAGGGACTCTAATTTTTCTTTAATTCAGGCAGCTGAAGAAAAATGGAGGTTTAAAAATTGCTGCCTCCTTGCTAAATAACACTTCCTGCTTGCCTGCAAAAACGCATTTGATTGATGACTAAAGTGTGCTGATTTTGAAGATGATTGATTGGGAGATTAAGACTTGACTATTTAAAACCGATAGCACGACAGCCAAGAGAAACAGCCCCTTATTAACGCCCTGTGTTAACTGTGCATCAGGAATTAAAGCAGACTCCCTCGTGGGCCAGTTCCCACGGGCACAGTTTCCCCCAGGGCTCGGTGCCTGAACAGGCAGACTTGGTGTGTGGGCGGGGGGAGCTCCTCTTACCTCTGGTCATAGGTAGGCAAAGGATCTCTGAGCTACTTCAGCTTATGGAAAGTAGAAGTATTGATATTAAGCCATCAGATGTGTTCATTCACCCTGAGGATGGAGCTAATGGACTTCACATCTGCAGCGGGTTCAGAGCGTGTCAGTGCTGACAGTGCCGAGCAGAGGAGCAGGACCCTCGTTGTTCCACAGCAGCCTGGCCACTCCTAATCTCCTGTCTGCACCAGAGTGCACTGCTGGGAGTAATTCACCTGGAGGCAGGACAGAGCTTTCCCTTCCTTATTCCAGCATAAATCAGAAGTTAGAATGTCTTTCTTCTCTAGATATAAAACTTCCCTTCAGGCTAAAAACCTAATGTAAAGCCTTTCCTCTTTTCTTTCCTTTCTAAGCTTGTATGACTCCTGTCATTTACTAGCAGCCCAATGAATCATGATACCTGCCTTGCTGCTCCTTGCATGTGACTCCTCATTCATTACAGAAACAAGCAAACTGATTTGAGTGATAAATGACTCCTGGTGACCATTAGCAAAAATTCAGCATTCCTATTCACTGCAGAAGGAAAAAAGAACATTCTTCTTTTCTCTCTCCCAGAAAAGTTTCCAGGGGATTTTTTGACTGAGCTCACAAAACTTATATCCTCTTTGAAAGTAACTGTTTTTTTCTTTTCCAAACTTAACAAAGCTGCAATGTGTTTTGTGTTTGTAAGTGTGGCTTTCCTTGAGAAGGATGTTGGTACCAGCTTCTCATAGCTCATCACAAGGTATTAGAAAACTCTTTTTACCTAGGATAAGGCCAGTTTCTCAGCTGATAAAGGCTATTGCAGACCTTCTGACTTCTATTTTATGATTTCTGAGTGGAGAGGCTGCTCAGCACTTTCACCTCTTTTGTTTCTTCTCAATGACTAATCATGTGTAAGTTAATCCCCCAATTTTTCGGTATTTTCAGCCATTCGATCAAGTCTATAGTGCACGTGTAATCTTGTGTGATTTCAGAAAGCTAAATGATGCCAGAGGGTGAAGTCGATAATCAATGAATATAAAGCAAAGAGTGTGAAATACTTCAACTTGTGCATTTGATGAAAGCTGGTGTGATTTTAGCGTGAAACAATAGTTGGAAGGGAGCTGTTTGACCCTCCTGACTTCTGTTTCTCTTTGGCTTTAAACTTTTCCAGATGATTTCAGGAGCTGGTGAAAAGGCTCCCTGGCGGACAGTGGCTGGAGGGTGATTCAGAGATGAGTTTTACACGCTGGAATGTTCTCACACATGTGTACACCTATGCATGTGCACATCCTTTGGTTCCCCAGCTCACATGTGACACTTTGTGTTGCTTAGCTCCTAGCAGAAATGTGTTTTAAGACTTAACCAGACCACACTTCTGGTGAGTGTTGCCTGATGTTCAGCCTCAATGCTTCCTTCTTCTGACCCATTAACTTCCAACAGTCCCACAGTCATTTGGACCACCCAGAAAATCCCCTAAATATCCATCTGGGATGTTTCAGTGAGGCTTCCTCCAAATGGCACAATTCATGGATCTCTAACGCATCAGTACTTCTGAACATAACGAGTAGTTGTAATAGCTCCTCAGAAATTGCTGACTGGTGGTTTCTCTGGAGTGTCAGGCGTGGAAGCTCCTAGAAAGCAGTAGTATAGGTATAGTCTGAGGAGAGCCATGCATGAAGAGAGAACCTCTATAAGTATTTCTTGTTCCTTGACAGAGTGGCTTTCTAGTCACCATCACAACAGGTAGGTGTTAGTGACCACGCTCACCCTCTGAGCAGCTCCAGATGTTGTGTGGTGATACCAAAATTATCACAATATATACAATATTTTGATGTCATCAGGCAAAATACCTTAATTCTGTGGCCAGACTTAATATAATTTCAAAAGTAGGTACTTAATGCAGTTTTTAATAAATGTGTCCATCTAGCATGAGTGATGGTATTAAGATCTACCACTTTTCACCAGTAACTCACCAAAAATTCAAAAAGCTAAATAGCATTAATGGGTACAAGCCTGACTTTCCTGAGGTCACTTGGGGACCCGTGGCTGAGCTGGAAGCAACAGCCCCTTGCTCTTGCATAACGCCCTTCAGCAGATGTTTACAACCCTCATGGCACGTGTAGGAAAGTAAAAGGCTGAAAAGAAGGTGTTGAGAGATGATTTGAAGGTCAGCAGCTTACTGCCAAGGTCATGATGACAGAGCCAAAATGTCAAGGCAGGGAGCTGGGCCTGCGATTAGAGATGTGCAGGACCTGCAGGACTGAGCCCTTGCTTTGCTTTCCCGGTGGGATTAATGGAGAGTGCAGGTGACATTACCATGCTGTCAGTGCCCCAGTCCTTGTGAATGAAGGTGGGGAATAAAAGCAGGCTTTTCACTGTGTTCTGAGGCAGCCTACAAAACATCCCCCCTGACTTGATGCAACAAATCTCCTGCTCTCGCTTGGTTAATAGCTCTTCATCACTTTTCAATTCATAGTTTAATGCTTCAATGGAAGCCAATTTGAATTCATTTAACTCTTCAAATAAAACTTTTGTGAGATGCTGTATCAGATGTTTTATTACAGTCCATCTATTCTGGTACTGTTTTCCACTTTCATAAGGCTGTCAATTAGCTATCCAGTTGCAATAGAATGATTTGTGTTGTGAACTCAGCTGAGAGACAACATTTGTGCAATAGAACGGCTCCCTAACTAGGACTCCTTAAAGTCAATAAATGCAGTAGCCAGGCTCTATACGTGCTGTTTGATTGGATAGATAAGCTAAGCCATTAAAAAAAAAAATTTCTAAAAACCATTTTTGTAGTTCTATTAGCAACCAAATAACTGCAGATTTTCTGTATTGATTTTGAAAATTTACCAAGGATTACAGATTTAGTTGGATGATTATTAAAACTTTACTTTTTGGAGGTTTCTTACACAAAAAAAAGAGATATAGTCCC
Organism: Dicrurus megarhynchus; assembly: GCA_013399195.1. Lineage (NCBI taxonomy): Eukaryota > Metazoa > Chordata > Aves > Passeriformes > Dicruridae > Dicrurus > Dicrurus megarhynchus. Next base: position 63,385 of record VXAD01010747.1, read on the forward strand.
AGGCTCTGGAATAGCCTGTTAGAAGCTAAGCTATTTGGTCTCAATGCTTTTTTTTAGTAGTTAATTGTTTCCCACGCTTTCTGTTGTCCTACTGCATTTTTGGGAGCTAAAAATGTTTGCCACCATGTGAGATAATTAAAATGTGTCCACTCTTACACCAATACCAATATATTTCACTGAGTAACATGTTTTGTGGTGTCTGTATCCTGTCACAGGGACTATTTGTGAGAAAGTCAGATGTGGTCACATCTGTGCTAGGAATTAAAAGGAGGCCACTAACTTATTTCAGAGGGACTACTGCTGTCACATAGTAATGATCTATTGCTACTGCAAAGGAAGTCTATTTAAACCCAGATAACAAAGACTTTGTACTTAAATCTTTAGTACAGCACGTTTGCCACATGAAATTTAAACAGAGGTTTATTCTGAGTTTGCTCAAGCCCGGTTCCAGCCAGTCAGACAGAGTTTCCGAGCTCTGTGTACATTAATTCTCATTATAATGGCTTCCTTTTATTTATTCTTTAAGTAACTTCTAGTGGAGTCCTCTTTCCCCATCTTTGTCCTCACTGGCTGAAGGGTTTTGTTATCATTGAGAGGATTTGGTAGAAAAAGAGGGAGAATACACAGAGTTTGCTCCCACCAATTTTTGGTCAGAGCAGATATGTGGGCTGGAGCATGATCCAAGTCACCAGTGCTGGTGACAACCTGGCAGGGCTTGGCAAGTAGTGGCTTTCAAGCAAAGTGAAGCAAGGAGTGAATGAAACCAGGGTGACCCTCCATGTGTGCTTCCTCTTTTTTTTGTGTGTGTCCTTCTTGGACTTTAAAACAGCTTCTAAAGGGGAAAATTCAGTCACTTCCACCATGCTCATAAATACTTGCATTTATCACTGCTTTTATTGCATGGAAGTTTGGGAGCAGGAAGTTAAGTTTATAATATCTCTCCTGTCTGTTCCTAGTCTTAGTTCTAGACTAGGTTCTAGGTAGTCCTTCAAGAAAATTGAGTCTTAGTACCAGTTCTTTACAGGCAAGATGAACCTTTTATGGGGACCACTTATGGCTGCACATATTGCTGCTGTCAGTAAAACTAATCAAAACAGAGAAATTTGGTCATGTAACAAAAATACTACAATGTCCAAGAGACTTTCACTTTAATGTATTTAAGTATTGCAGACAAGCCAGAGCAAGTTTTATGCAAGATCATTAACACAAATTCAAATTCGCACCTTGAAATGACTGGAGGGATGCTGTTTGCCTATCAAGAGGAAAAATGCTTTATGGTGAGAAGATAAGGCAGGGAGTAGAATGTTTGATTTGTCTCTGCCACCATCATGTTTGGCCCTCTGGAGGCCACTGATTTTTTTTTTCAGCATTTCATTTTCCTTGTCTTTGTTGAGGGAATATCAGTCTTTTCTACCTTTACATGGGCATTAGCTATAAAATGTTCTAAGGTGATTAATGTTTGGTTCAGATGTGTATAGCATGGATATTGCAGAGCATGCTTTTGGGAAAGCCAGTGCAAAATGCATACTTTCATGTGCAGGCAAATGTGTTTGCTGTGCTTGCTTCCTTTTTTTTCCTATTCTTTGTACCCTGGTTAAATTCCTTTGTGTTTATTCCTGACACTGTTTTATGGGGTTTCTCCAAGAGAAGCCACTTTGTCAGCCAAATGAAAGATCTCTTTAGAGATTTCTGGTGTGTCATCTGTGACCTATAGATACTGTTTTGCTCTTGGTTCAAAATATAAACAAATGTTTCCTTTCGAAAGATATATTCTTTGTTTTGTCTAGATAAAGTTCAATTTGAAAATGCCACTAGTAGGATAAGGGTCCTACTTGGGAATTCAAGGGAATTTTTTGTTGAGTCACACTGAGCTCAGAGACTGGAAGTAGAACTAATACCATTAGAGCTCCTTGATGGAATGGAGAGGCTTTGATTAACCTCTTGCTTTTGTGAAAAATCTCTGTTTACTGAACTACTGAGGCATTAACTTATTGTTGAAGGGGGAGAGTGTGGAATAAAAAAAAATCCAAACAGTTGTCGGTCTTTCTGAACATACTGCCCCCGTATCAGGCTGGAGTTGCCTTTACTTTCCTGTCCTCTCCTGGGAGCTGAGTGCATAACTCTACTCGGTTTTCAATAAGAATCTCCAGAGTGTATTGTGGAAGAGGAAATCCAGCCTGGCTTTCTGGGTTATGGAAGGGGCTTACAAAATTATGTCACTTTGTTTGACACAGTATGTTGGAATCCATAAAGCTCAGTTTTAGATAACATATACATAGAGACTTAATTTTCTGCCTGAAAACAAATATTTTTTTCCATGGAGGAGAAAGCCTTTTAGTAGGAGGTCCTTCAGTTAAAAATCTGAGTCTGCAGAATGATTGATGTGGGCACATGGAGCTTGCTCCAAGGCTGATGGAGAGTTAGTGTGAGGGGAGTCTGTCAGACTCCCCTCACACTAATGATGTTTTCATTATTCATCATGTGTTTCATCACAAGACATGATGTTTTGAGGCATGCATGGCTCACTTTGCTTGCCACGTGGCAAGCAAAATTCTCCAAAATTCACCAAATTCTCTTTAATTGTGATTTTTCAGGCACAAATAATAGTACCATGCCCTTCTGCAGGTGATTCATTCACCAGGATTCTGAGGCACGGTTCCACCCCAAACAGTGTGACTGTATGGGGGTAGAATAGTGAGGCCATTTAAAATTGCTACCCAAATACAGTTTACAGAGTAGTAATAAATAAAAATGCCCTGTAGTTATTCTAGCTACTTAGGTGGGTAGAGTGGAGGTAGTCCAGCAAAATATCAAGGCAGATGGCCTTGCTTTGGTTTAAACTAAAAAAACCCAAGAAGCTACGAGGGCTTTAAAATCAAATGTGATCAATAAGGCTAACTTCTATATCTTACCCAGAAGCCTAGAACACTGCACTTTCCTCTCCTTTCCAGAAATTTCTCTGTGAATCACTGACCACCGGCCCTCCCCTCTGGAGGTTTAGGGGGCCATCTACATAGCAGTGAGAGAGAATAAGTTGAAGAATACCCTGAGGGTCTGGAACTTGTGCTCTGCCCTCTTTCTTGCACAATATGGTCCCATGCAAAAGGACAAGATGTTGGCTAAAACATCCCCTGAAAGTCGAACACGGAGGTGGGTGCATATTTCATGACAGACTGTTTTAACTTTCCAAACAGCCGTCTCCTTTACGGCCAGCAGCTACTATTAATTATTTATCAGAACACTTATTTATACACTAAAAGCTAAATGCAATCCTTTCAATGGAGCCTGGCAGAGAGCAGGCTGGAATAAGTAGCTGTCGATAGCCCTTCAGGAGGGGAGGTTTTGTGCAGAGCTCTGCTCAGGGAAGAGCCCGTCCACATTATTCTCTCTGCTGTTTGTGTCTGCTAATGATATTTACACGTGGGAGATGAAAACCCAGCCATTAGTAAAAGTCTGTAGCTGTGGGGGCATCAGCCTGGTCTCCCTTGGCCAGGCTAAGTAAGCCAAGGACAGTTCTTATTTCAGCAGCTTCCAAGAAAGAAGAGGGAATCCCTTCATTTTTGCTTCTTTCCTCATGAAGGAAGCCCCCCCTGCCTTGGCTTCTACTTCTGTATTTACTCTGGCTCTGTAAACCCACCCTTGCAGCAGAGGACGGAGGATTAATTTGCTCCCTCTGCCTCCCCTTGGGGAGAGCAGTTGTGACCCCTTCTGTAGCCAGAGGTAAGGAAATAGGTTTAAACACATCTCTGTTCCTTTCAGAATTGAGTTTAAATGGCCATCCATGACTTCTGGTGCCAATGAGTTTTCCTCATCAAATACCAACATGGTTTCTACACTGATGTGCTGTTGCCATGTAATTCTGGTGGCAGTGCTGTTTAGGTAAAATATTATTATTTTTCTATAGCAACTGTTAATTTCAGAAGAAATTCCAATTCCATTGTAATTATTCCTGACAGTAGTTGTAATAAATGTTTAGGATTGACGTGCATGATTTTCATTTTCTTCCAGCACCGGGTTCTTTTAATAGCTCAATTTTTCTAATTTACATGTTGGCACAGATGGAGAATTGATTCTGAATTTCTATCTAGCACTCTTCTGGGTGGCTTACCTTCGTGAGGGGCATTGCTTTAACATCTCAATAGGAGAAAGAGACTTGTTGCTGTGAGACGGGCATTCTTCAGCCTGTCTCAAAATGGGAGACAGGACTCTTTGACACACCACCCAATTTCCAACAGAGAGACCCTCCTTCTCCCTGAGAGTCCGGCCCCTCAACCTGCTCTAATGGTCCTCAACTGCTTCCCAGGCCTGAGAACAAGGGATCTGATCAATTGCCACCTTACACTGTACTCCTTAACGCTTGCAAATGGTTTCAACGCAGGCTCCCCTCACCTTGAAAAGTGTGGAGAGCCCTCGGCTCACCTTAAGCTCAGTGCCCTGTTACTGAAATGACTCCCCAGGCTGGGCAAAGTGCAGCTTTCTGCACAATTCCAAGTTTCCTTCAGTCATTCAGGCCCTAGCTTGCAATGCTTTGCTGCTCTTAGCCCAGGGGTTGATTTGTTCAGAAAAGCCGATTTTGCAGGTATGGAAAGCAGTTTTTGGATGCACCTATAAAGCTGCAGAAAGAGGGTTGGGATTAGATACTTTTTAAGGTCCCTCCCAACCCAAACCATTCTTAGATTCTATGATTATGGAAGCTTTGCAAGGCAAGCACTTGATGGAAGCAAACAGCAGTGTTTACATGCAGATGAAGCTCAGCCAGCCCTATGGTCATAGAGGAAATCAAAGCAAAATTATTTGTGGACTAAATTAGAATTATTTAGAACAGAAATTTTCACTTTTTTTTAAAGTTCACGGTATGCTTGTCTTTATTGCTTGTAGAAAAATGAGCAATCTTTTTCTGGGGACATACAGTTAAATGCAATTTTTTGTTTATCTAACTGAAAGCTCGTAGTCACAACTAATAGTAACTCATCAGCATTTTCTGTGCTCGGTATTGCCGTGGGTTTGCAATATATGGCCACATTTTCCTTCAAGTATCTCATTATACTGCTGGGATAATTCCTGTACTGCAAACCTTAAAAAAAACCCATCTTTACTATTAGCATATTTTTATCCCACTCATAGTGAATATGATAGTTGAACTCTAGAGCAGCTCATGATTCCTGCATAGTGCTAAGTCTGATCATGGCCATTACAAAGACTGATAGAACAGATACCACAACCCTTAAACACCCCTAAGGTTTAATAGGACTTCCAGAACTTGATAGTGTGAGTTAACAGGGTGTTCAGGCTGAAAGGGATTTATATGTGGGGGTATATATATATATATATGTGTGTGTGTATGTGCAAGTGGCCAGTCACTGAAGAATCCTGCTCTCTGCTTAACTGTAACCCCTTGAATTTGATTCACTCTGATAAAATGCAAGTTAGAGGAGCACTTCTCCAGCCTCACAGAAGAGTGGTGTCAACAAGACATTAAGATACTCCTGCTTTCAATTCTGAGGCTTTCAGACATTAGGCATCTATTATGAATCAAAAAAAATGGCCAAGTTCTGGGGAAATGGCACAAAACCTAATAGACAGTCTTAAACTTCTGCACAGAGCAATGTCATTAGGAACATCTAACCCAATTGAGCAGATCATATTATCTGACTTGGTAAGATTCAGGAGAAAACTCAAAGCCAAGAATTTTCTCAGTGAAATGCAACTTGGCAGTTCACACCCCACCCCCAGCCCCTCCTTTAGAGCAGCATTTCCGAAAGCAAGTCAGACAGTGCAGCTTGGTGGAAGGGAAAATGTGCATGGGGAAAGTGTACAGACAGGATGGGGAAAGACAGGAGCACCTGGAAATGTTGCCAACTATTGAAACTTTACGAACAAGGAGATCCTGCTGTCCTTCCACAGGCTGAACATTTATGGCAGGATTAAAGCTACTGAAGAAATGAGGTGAAAATGAGTTACTTCTCTTTGTATCTTGTTCTCTGAAAACATTCAAAGCTAGCAAAGGTAGAGTAAGCTGCTACAGGGGGTAGGCCAGATTCTGCAGCATTTATTCACATGGAGGGAGGGAGGGAGGCTTCAAGCAATGTGAATGAGAGCTGCAGAAGTTAGTAAAAAATGGCCTGATAAATTCTCTGGGGAAAAGAGAACTTCATGAGTGTGGGGTTTCATAGGTATTTGTGGTTACAACAGTCCAGTGCTTGTAGGAAGAGACTTCTTCGCCTCTAAGCATTTTCCTGTGAGTGTTCATTCCCAGCAGCAGTGACTTGGAGCCTGTGTGCCAGCTGTAGGATAAAAATGCTGGGCTGCTGCTGGACTCTGGCTCTGTAGGATCTGAAGAGCACACACTGATTTCTTCATTTACCTCTTACTACCTCTGACAATCCTTGCTTCCACTCTATGGATGATCATGCTGTTTAAAAAAAAAATGTTGCTGACAGATGTTGTTTGCTATCAAACTGCTGGAAGAGAGCAGATCTGTAGGTTTTGGCTTCCTCACAGTATAATTACTCTTACTTTAAATAGTGCATATTTAATATATCTCCATGGAAAGCTTCCACCATATCATTTTAGTACAGTAGTTCTGCTGAACTTTGCTAGATGGTAGCAAATAAAATCAAAGGATGTGGAGTAGACTCAAGCAGCTACTGTATCCTCTTTTCCCCCTCACCTAACTTCCCATGCTCTGCCTTCTGTGGTCTTTCATATATTTAGGCAGACAACTGTTTCCCTCGGAGGGTGCACATCCCTTTACATCGGGGGCACTTGCATGCAAACGTGGCAAAGACTATCTCAAACTTCCGAATAATCTTTGGAATGCCAGGCTCTAGGCAGTTTTCGGAAGTACTTACTATGCATAGGTTCCAGGCAGATCATTTGACACACTCAAAAATATCCACACTTTGTGGATATTTATACCTGCCCTGAGTACAGGCACTGTCTATGTGGCTGTATGAATGTACACCCAGAAGTAGAGGTTCAGAAGCTGAACGATAGCTTACCTAGAGAAGGATTTCTCTTCCTAGCGTGCAGCAAAGAGACATCTGCTATTCAAAGCTCTTCACGGGGCTCCAGGTAAACTAGGGAGAGTTTTCAATTGTCAGCAGCTGTCTGAGCAGCATCCCAGGAAGGCTCCTCTTGCTCCAGCCCCAGCCACTGAACTCTACCGGCACAGTCACATCTCATTTATACCCAGCCTGTCCTTTTCAGAGCGAGCAGCCAGCTGGAACGTTTCAAACCTCTGCTCAGCACACCGTTCAAAATGCAGCGTCCTTCTTGGACACGGGGATTACGCCGGGGAGCCGCCAGGCTCCAGCAGAAAGGCTGCGAGAAGTAGTGAATCACCCAGAGAGCAGCTGCTCGCGGTCCTGCCGCCGGCGCCGCGCCGCGCTCCCCTGTGCCGGAGTCAGCCTCCCTCTCCCGCGGATCTCCAGGAGTAGCGAGGCGGCTTCGCGCGGCTGTGATTGGCAGAAGCGGCCGATTCCTCCCGCTAATCAACCCGCAGACTTTCAAGGACTCGGAGCCGCTCTGATGTCATTCCGGCCGAGGGGGGGACGCTTCGCGAGGACGCCACGGCGGAGGCTAATTCGGAGATGAGCTGCATTCCTCTCCCACCGCCCTGATTGATTCCATGCTCCGCGAGGATTTGCATAATCTGTCATTGTGCGGCTGGACCACCTCCCCTCCTGCCCGCCCAAAATGCGGGAGGGAAGTGCCACTTCCAGCTCCTGATTTTACACCTGGAGTCTGCAGCAGAAAGCCTAGGAGAAAGGAAAAGTTGAAAGACTCATTTTTCTGACAGGAGGATGCTTGTGCCTCTAGTCCCCCCTATCATCCCTCACCATTTCCAGGTGCTAAAGGAGCCTCAACACAACCACAGCACTGCAAGACTTTTTGGTCCCTACTCTTGTTAGGTCACTGATAAGATCACCTGGTACAATGAAAGGTGGGTTTTAGCGCATGACCAAAATCAAGCAGGGGTCACCCAGCAAGTTTGTTACAAATGATCTCCCTGGCACCCGCAAATATCCGGTGCTCAGAGGTGATAAGTATTTTCTTGCTGTATGTGACACAAGTTCCACTTATTTGTTGCATAATTTCTTATTAAAATCCTTTATTTCATCCAGCTAGAGACGAAACCTACCTACATAGCCAAGAAACATGATTGCTATGTGACTTTAAATTATATTACAGAGGCAAAACGAAACACTTTCTATATTAAAAGAATTAGATTTTATTCCAATCTAATTTTCAATTTTTGCCAGCTTGACATCTTTCACTCCAAAACCGTTCTTTGTACAATACACCTTGGAATTGAAATTCAGCCAATTTTGTGCAGCAAATGTGAGGAGAAAATAGTTTTGTTCAAGGAGACTGGAACAAACCTATTCTGAGATGATGAATGACGCTGTAAACTCAGATTTGAATCATAGGAGGGTCAGCTCAACCTTCCGTGTTTCCAAAACGGTGTAAATAAATGGTGTTCCATGCAGTTCACCATTTACATCCTTCAGCTGGGACCTTCGACATGAAGAGCTATTTGCTCTCTGTGACTATCCAAGTTTCAAAGATGGTAGAGATTCCAAACTGGGGACTAATTGATTCCTTCTGGCTAAATTAGAAACTGAGGGAAAATGAAAATTCGAAGTATGTCTGAGTAATTTCCTGCAATTTCTAATTACAAAGCACTTGTTGGGAGATCTTTTAAAAATGCCTCGCACCTATGGCCGGCTCTGGATTTGGGATTTATTTTCCAAAGACTCTTGTGAATGTTGGGTGTGGGGATCCCACTGCAACTGGGTGGTGGGCAGGTGCCTTCTTGCATCCTGCGTGAACATCAGAGCTTCAGTCAGGCTATAAACTAAAACAGCCAAATTGAGTTAGAGAGTCTCTTCCCAACACAAGGAAAACTTCTGGTGCAGCTTGTCCAAAAATTGTCAGAACTTCCTATTGCTAATCTTATGGTGTGAAAAGAAAAAGTCCAGTTGTTTGTTGCTCTTTGTACTCCTATCCTTGGCTTCTGGCTGCATTTGGAGCACTGGAGAGGTGCCTGGGAGCAGGAGGGTTTGGCTGCAGAACAGCTGTGCTGCTCCAGATGTGGCGGGAGCAGCGCTCTGCCCCTTGGAAGCCACTGCCACAGATGTTCCCGGGTGGGCCAGCAGCCAAGTGGTTCCACAAACTGTTGAGAGTGTGTTTTAATTCAGATGCTAAAGTCACTCTTTGAACTGAAATCCTTGGCTTAAGCCCTACCACGCTGGATGAATTCAACATGAAGGAGCAGGGCTGTGGATTCACGCTGCCTCCGTAGCTGTTTGCTCTGCTGGTGATTCATTTTAAGTGCAGGATCAGGAGAGTGACTGTGCCAGGGTCTGCCCTCATGAGAAACGTGTGGGAATCAGTTGGCAGAACTGCTCCAACTCTGTGTAACAGAGAGAGCACACCAACCCTTGGGAAAAAAGAGTACAGTTTGAATTTTCACTTCCCTCTCCTTTGGGTAGTAAGAGAATTGAACTCTTCCAGCTCAGTCACAAATGCACTCAAGTTACCTAGAATGTCCTTCTGATCACGATACCATTCTGAAGCTCCGCTTTACGGAAAAATAGACAAGAAAGAAAACAGGACAGCAAGAAACAGAAATTAACTATGGATGGAGAGAAACAAGAAAAGAAGATAAATTCTAGTAATAAAATGCTGTATTAATGAGGCAGCACACTTATGTTGAAATCCTTGCCAAAGGATTTTTCTGGCTCTTAACCTGCAGCACAAATTTTGCATTAGCTGGTGAAAATTCTGTACCTGTTAATCCTCATGTGGTTTATTTCCTCTCTGTATAGGCAGGCAATCACAACAGCTTATTCTACTTATTTTGGTAGCTCAAAACCCATAGATGAACCCTACCATTACTTTGCCCAAAACCAGTATTACCTTTCTGAAACATGACTTTCTGGTTTTAGAACTGTGGCTTTGATGGTGGTTGGTTTTTTTGGGTTTTGGTGGGATTTCTTTAGGTGGTTGGTTGTTGTTGTTGCTTTGCTGGTTTTGTGAAAGTAAGTGTTGCTGTGTTCTCTCCAAGTTTTCTTGTGGCTTCCACACCTATTACTACAACGTCTGTACACGTTTTTAAAGTATTCATCTTCACATCACCAGATGTGGAAAACCCAGTTCCTGCAGCTCTGTGGCGGGAAACATAGAATCCTAGAACCATTTAGGTTGGAAAAGACCTTTAAGATTATGAAGTTCAACTATTAATCCAGCACTACCAAACCTCACACTTAACCATGTTCCTTAATACGATGCAGAGCAAGCAAATCCCTTCAGAAATTAGTGTGTAAATACATGGTATCTCCCTGGTTTACTCTTCTAGACTATCTGAAAATTTTTGCTGGAATATCTGGATTGATGTTCTGTTGCTCTTATGTTGAGCTTCTGTTGTGTCTGGCTGCTCCCAGTCTCCCCACCTGTTATTTCAGTGCTCTGATGATACTGGAACAGGCGCTCCCTACTTCTCCTCTCAAAAACCCCCTCACAGCACCAAGGCCATGCTTCAAAACTGACTGCAATACATAGAATCATTTCTTTCAGCTAAAGACACATTAATGGTCTTTACTGAAAGAAAGATGGCTTTTGACACGGAAGTTCATAACGAGCTTAAAAGAATAAAAAATGACTATTCCTTGAAGAACCAGCTTTTTCTTGAGCTGTGGAGACTCCTTATGAACCTCCCTATAATTAAACAGCAGTGTCTTATTTGACACACAGAGCAGTTCCTCAGATGGTGTAAATTGTCAAAACGTCCATTGATTTCAGAGGAACTATGACAACTTGTAAGAGTTATAGGTTAGTCTTAATTCTCCAGCAGCAATGTGAGATATGCAGAACTTAATTATATTCACATCAGAAGTGCAAGAAACATAAAGGCATGCCAGAATGTGGTTTGGGTTTCTCTGAGTATTCATATATTTCATTAAGAAAAATCTATTTTGTTTTCTTGATGTCTCAATAAGTTGTTAGGTTTTTTCATCTGAATATTTTGGCTCTGGCTCAAAATGCGTTAGAGGTTTTATAGAATCAGAAATGTTGGGATGAAATATGAATACACTTGGAGCTGAGTTTCAATGATCAGAACTCAGTTAAGGCACCCATGTCTTCCACTGGTAGTGCCTGCCTTGTTGTGGGTTATTCTTATTTCCTAGATGTCAGGGGAGAACATGCTGCTAGTGGTCCACTCAAACATGAAGTGCTGATTTGCACCAACATCAACAGCAAAAATGCTGCGCAGTCCTAAAGTAAAATCAAATTTAAAAACATAAAAATTAGCTAGATTCTCCGACTGCTGGCTTTCTCCAGCTATAGAGTCTCTTTTTTAGCTTCTATTATCCATTCTTTATGTCTGGACACACTTGTACGAATGATAAAGGCAAATCAGTGCATACCAGTTCTGTAATGACCTTTATCTTATACTTTTATTCCTTTGTAAGATAACTTTGATATCCTAGTGTGGCTTTGTTCCTGTAAGGCTTTGGATGTATTAGTTTCAGAGAATGTGCTGATACAAACTAATGTGGAAGTATCTGTTAAACCAACATACATTCATTCGCATCTAGCATTAGAGCTGCTCCACGTATCTCTAATTACATTACTGTTTTATGTCTTAAGTGCTTACTCAACCATAAAAATATAAACTGCAGTCTTTTAAGTACTCTTATTGAGATACCATCAAAGCAAAAAATGAGTTTGTGCTTAATCCACAGCTGATCTTTGTCACCACTTCCCCTGTGACACTGAGACAAGGGCTCAGGATGTGTGAGAGAGAGAATGATGTCTTTGTGTATCCATAAAGCCTTTTGGGCTCTGGCTCACCATTTTCCTTATGGAAAACTTCCCAGGTTCTGCTTTGGCCTGAAGTAGCAGAAAGCTCCTGGGAGTAAAAGGGGGTAGGACTGGAGCTTACAGAGAGAAGAGCTTTATCCCAGTCCACACTTCAATGTAGCAGGATAGACTGAAGCAGCAGAGCAGATTTAATCTCTGCTCGGCCCCCTTATTGTTTGTTGTTTGCATCTGTAACATGCTACAATGTATAAGAGCTGTGTCCCCTTTGGTCTGTTTTCATGATGACTGTTCTTGTGACCTCCCTGCTAACAAGCAAGTCACTCTAGTTTTGTAAATCCTTGCAAAAACAAGATTAAAAGCAGTTGCAGTCCCATTCATTTGACTGCCTTACCCAGAAAAGCTGGCTGCTGCCCCCACTGCATTGCACATTGTCATAAATCCAGATCTAGGAACTTTGGTTGTGCCCCCATTTCCCTTTCTGTGAAGGCACAGAGAATCATTTGCTGTAGTTCTTTCGCTTGTGTGACTCACAAAGGTTGTGCTTCATCAGAGACCATCAGAGGGTTTCTCTGGTCCCCCAGTACCGCAGACAGAAGCGTTGTCACCCTGTTGTGCGTGTGCTCCCAGCCCGAGTTCGGGCTGGGCAAGGGACTGATTAAAATGGTAACACATTTTGTACAGCACTGCTTTACAGCACCTGCAGGGACTCCTTACACGACTGGCTCTGCTATTCCCCGCAGGAACTTTAGCAGAGCCATTTACGAGCTCCTGATGATCTCCAGCCAACCCATCACCAAAATGCTGACTGATGATTTCCATAAATTAGAACAATTATCTGTGTGTAACACCAGCATTCTGCTGTCATGTCAGCTGCGTGTCTGAGCTGTAGCAGGGCTGCTAAGATGTGCAGAGGAAAGGGGCTTCTAATAAAGAGCAATGCCGACCAGCTGCTGGCAAAGCAATTATCATAAAGGGTATCATCCATAAAAAGAAGTGATAGCTTACAAATCTCCAACCCAAGCATTTCTTCTTTGATTATTAAAAACAAAGAAGCTTGAACTCTGCTTCTCAAAGAAGCTTGGTTTAATGTATTAAGTGATTTTTTTTTTTTTTTAGAAAGAAATTTTGAGTTAGTCAACCTGGAATGATTCATAAAGTAGCTTAATTAGACCAGAGCTCCAGTGGGAGTCTCCTTTAACATGTCTACAGAGTCTCTTTTAATACTCTAATCCACTTCTGAATAAAAGGTGAAACCAGGAATGGTAGTTTCAAAGCAGGAACTACAAAGAACATTTATCTTTCTTTTACTCTTCTGTCCTTGCAATCTAGATATCAAGCTTCCATTGCATTCTAAGGATGATTTTTTTCTAGGTTAGCTCTCACAAGCAGAGCTTATTATATACCATAATTTAAAACTTAAAAAATCCTGAAAGTGAAAAATCCGTTACTGAAGCACTCCTAAACTGGTATTCTAGAATTACTGTAATAAACGGAACCTGTTGTACAGTGTTTTGTTTCACTTCCCAGCAATTTTTAAAAATTTTAGGTTATCCTGTTATCATTTGTTTTCTGCTTTATCTGGTGCTATAGGAGGAGGCCTCATGCTAATGCTCCAGTAGGGTGGGAAATCCTGAAATGGGAAATGGAAGTATGCCCTAAGGTCTATTTTTAGACTGATGTGACCAGGCTGTGCTTCAAAATAAACTTAAAAAAACCCACACACACCTGGGTTCAGCAAAAGGGAGGCCAAAGACTTGAAAATGCTGTAGTCTGACAGAGGAAATCAAGATCATGATGCTGTATTTACTTTGAACTGGCCTTCTTTAGAGATGTGAAATCTCTCTGCAACATCTGCTAGAACAGAGTTAATAAGCTGAAGAAATGCTTTTAATGTCTAACTGCTATTGATTCCCTTTTCTTGAGGTAGGAATTGCTTACAGACTTTCAGCACTAACCTTAAAATATCAGGATGGCAGCAGAAAGAATGGTTGGTTTTTTGTTTTGAATACGCAATACAGTTCAATGTGAACGATGCCAGCGATCATTGTTCTCCAGTCATCTCTGGACTGAGGTTTCTTTTTAAAGTATTTTTTTTTTGTGGGAAGAAAACAAAGGTGACTTAATAAAAATGATCAAAGAAAAACATGGATGGAGTAATCAAGAGAGCACTCCAAGTGAATAAGATCTTGATACTTATCCATTGTACTTGTTTATCATGCTCATTCCTGCTTTACTCATGGCACTAATGTTCAGCAGGTTACATGTGAAAATATCTGCAATGATATTTTAGAATTGCATCTTTGCTCCTTGAAGACTTTGGGGCACTTCAGAAATAATATTCCAAATGTTGTGGCCTATTCATACCAGTGATGTGGCTACTGTGTTGTGTGCACTTTGGTTTGAGTTTTGTTTATTTGTTGTTTTTAAGCATGACAGAAATGCTGACACACTTGGAGCAGGGGCTCTGTGAACTGAAATTATCACATAAAAGCTAAACACCAGTAATAGATATATTTGTAACAATTTGAAGTGTAGGCTTGAAAGAAATAGATGAAATGATGAGAGGATAGTAGGTTTATTTTTCCTGGTGGCATAAAGCTTTTATGTTAAAGAGAAGTGTTTTAGAAAAGTAGATACTATACTAAAAAAAAATTAATAGGACCAAAGAGCAGCAGCGCGCATATTTCAAATCTGTTACATCTTGGGCTCCCATAGAGGGCAATATTGTATAAAAGATAGTTTTAAGCCATGTATTAGGGGTCTGCCAATTCATCTGTGTTGATATACCTTAAGGAAAATTGCTGTTACAGTAAATTTGATGGTGCATTTCCCTTCAGTCAGGCTGTGACTAATACACATAATAATGCATGCCAAACCACATAACAGAGCCTTGTTAAATGTGAAGGAAATTAATTTTGTAGATTACCTAATTGTAGGTTGTAGGGGGAAAAAAGCCACATCTTAGCTTACAATGTTCTGTTCAGTAACTGAGTTCCCAGCAAGTGCTCTCCTTTAGTACAGCTGCTTGAACAAACCCACAAAAAAAGGACCCGAGTTCATGTTGTCTGTCCCAGAAACAGGTTTTGTAGAGAGACATGTCTGGGCCACATGAAATCCTCCTCATTTCTGATTGTATCCCATGTTTCTTCCCTGTGGGACACATGGGCAAAGTTATCATAATGGTTTCGTTTACTTTTCTGCTTTTCTGGTTTTGTTGCGTTGTCAGCACAAGGCTCTGACTTCCATCTCTCTCAACCCCCTGGGTAGTTGGAACACTGAAAGATCCATGCCCCTTTAAAAACAGTGCATATCCTAAATTTCTCTCTTATTTACTGCCTGAAATCTCTCCTATATTATCTTGCCTAAGTTGTGGAAGTACAGAGATGGTTAAATTATTTTTTTAAAAATCTCTGTGCCAGTAGTGACACTAATGACAAGCCCCACTGTAAATGTTGTACTCAACCTTGGAGCTCAGTCAGTGAGGCTTAAATCCATGGCACTACTTGTTTCACTGACGGTTTCACAACAGAAGTAATCCAGGGAGGCTTACAGCAGTTTCTTGTTGCTGACATCTCAGACTTCTTCATGAAATAGGAAAGAAAAGTAACCAACAGGAGCAGAAACCAGAGATACAATAAGGAGTAGGGGAAAAAAACTTTTGTCCAGGATTTGAATATGGGCTGTCAAATATTTTGGTGTATGAGTGGATCTGGTTGTTTTGTTTTGTTTTGGTGGTTTTTTGTTTTTTTTTTTTTTTTTCACTCTGAATTAAATTTTCCATCCAGGTCTTGTACCTGAAGCCAGGTCCCCTCCTGGGAGTCCAGATGCATCCCTAGGGGCTGTCCTGTTTCTGATGTGGAAGTCTGTGCTGGCAGCCAGTGCCTCCTCTCTGGAGCCATATGTCTCATTTTCTGCTCTCCACTACTTCAGGAATCTGGAAAGAGTGGGAAAGAGCAGGTTGTGGCTGGCTGTACTAGGCAGGGTCCCAAAATAGGTAGCTTCAATGAAAGAGAAGAATTACAGGAAACTTGCAGTTAATGTTAGGGTCTGTGCTCTGTTAATGACAATTTTCAGTTCTTAAATAACGTGATATTTGGCAGAGTGGGTTTTTCTGCACTTCCGTGGAGTTCGCGTCTCATTAATTTGCACATTCAGTGCTTATTTAAAAGTGAGTTAATGACACCTCATTGCATTTGTATCCATCAATCTATGTGATCCTTATTTAATGTGGAGCACACAGTGGAGTGTTTCTCCACAACCATTTCTTGGATTTGAAGATTTGTGTGTTCTCAAAGGACATATTGTTTAACACTGGTTACATAATAAAACATTTCCAGCTCCTATAAACACAGTAGGGAAAATAAACACTTCCCAACACCCCTCTACGTTGGTAATTACAAGAATACATATATTAGATCCAAAAGAACAGTTAGAAAGGAGCTCTGATAAATTTATTTGAGGCTTTCTAGAATGACATGAATGCTTGACATTTTTAATAACACATTTTCCAATAATCAATAATTATCCAACACAGCTGTTCTTTGTATTGCTGCTATTTTGCTGCTAGTAAGTCACTGGCAATGACATTCCAATGCAAAATGCTTATGGAAAATGAAGATGCGTCAGTAGCATGTACTGACAAATGACGTGAGTCATAAATAAGAATACTGGTTATGGCAGTGCATCTGTCTTCCATCAAACAGGAATGAGGTGGGGAGTAAGGACATTAGTATGTTCTTCAGAGCTCTGCTCTGCATAACTACAGCCAATTTGCATCATCTCTGGGGTTTGGATAATCCCCCTGTAACCTGGATGTAAGAATTTTAGGTTCATTGTAAAGCTCCATAATTTGAGAGGCTTTGCACAGGTTGGTGAGAAGAATTACAACGCTACTTCTAGAACTATTGAAATGCTGCCAACACAATTATCGTTGGAAGAAGAAAACTTAAAGTTTTCGTCAGAAATGGAAAGCTACATAGTAAAGTGCGAACTAGAGGTTTAGTCATGGAAAAGATTGACTGAAGTTATAAGTTTTGAAGTTTTATTTCGAAGTAGTAGCAGCTTGCTGCTTCTCAGTGGTGGGGTAAAAATCTCTTCAAGAACTTCTCACTTCTCACTTTTGTGGAAAACTGGGTATGGAACAAGTGGAGAGGACGTTAATCTTTGTAAGAGTAGGGAATAATTTTCATTCTGCACAAGCCTGGTGGTGCAAGCTCCTTTGAGGGCACTCCAGAAGCTCTCCATCCTGCCTCGTGGCCCTGCCACAAGAAAGCCACCTGTCCTGGTGCTCTGCTGGCACAGGGGCTGTGGGTGTGTGAGCGCCCCGGGGGGCCCTGAGCACCCTTGGCCCCAGCTGGGGCCCTGTGGGTGGTGGGGAAATTGCGGGGGTGAGTGCAGCAAGCTGTCAGCTCTTCAGCCTCTTACACAGCACCGGGGCTGGAAGCCCTCCAGGTCATTGACAAGCAAAGCCATCACATTAACAACTGGGTCTGCTCAATCATTTCCTGCCTTTTCATCCCAACCTTTACCTTTCATAGGCTCCAAAACAGGACTGACAGGGATCCAGATTCCCTGGACACGTCTCTTCCGCCTCTCGTATTCCCACATCCTAACAAGGATCACACACAACAGCAAAACCTGCAGGGGTGTATTTGGAACTAATTTTATCTATTAGAGGTTTAGAGGTCTTCCAGTGTATGTCTGTGAGGCTGACTGCTCAGGAGGGAGAACAGGTAAAAATACTCAAAGATCCCTTATAATTAACTGCAGTGGGGGCATAGTGAGATTCCAGTGGGGCAGAAACCATTTCATTTCAGGATAAATCAAAGCTGGAGGGTATGCCTGGTGTTATATACCTCCTATGAGATCTTCTGCGTCTGTTGCAGTTAATATATCAGCAGGAAAAATTACCCTTTTTAAAAATACAATGGAGAAGGCAAAAGGCTTCAAGACTAACCAAGATTCAAAATAAGAGTTTTCAAGTATTCACTGATTATTATCCACTGTTTTTCCTGCTATGGGGCTACACGGGCATGCAGATGTTACCAGCTGGAGATGCTATTTAAATCAGCATTCCACATCCCCTTCTCCAGGCACCAAGACTTTTGAAAACAAAGATGCAAATCCAAGACGAGTCACAGCCTCAAACTCAGTTCAGGTGAACAGGAAAAGTCACCAAAATGCCAAAACACTGAACTCTTGGTCTCTCAGCTGCTCTGACGGAGTTCACATTATTGTGCAGACAGGGCATATATAACCTCAAAACTGATTTAAAAAAATCACAGTGGTGAATGTTTGGATTTATTTGATTTTCCTGAGTCAGCAGGAAAACGTAGGTTTACTCTTGTGCCCATTGTGGGAACCAATTCTGCTTCATACAAAAAACCACCCTTCTTCTGTTTCAAGGAAATGCTAATTTAATTTAAAAACGAAATTAATTCCTCACCATTCACAATTCAGTTTTCTGTTTGTCTGTGACCAAAGAACATTCACATAAAACAGGTTCATTAATTGTAGTTCAGTAATGCCATGCAGCTTTCTGTACTGATAGAATGAAGCAAAGTCAGCTGAAATAGAAACAGGTGTTTCAAACCCAGCAAGAAGATATCAATATGAAAGCTCTGCTATTAGAAAGCTAAAAGCTCATTTTCTCAGTGTTTAAACTTACTTTCTTGTGGTTGCTATGCTACCATCTCTGCACCCACTTTATGGAGCTTTGAAGTACAGCAAAAGAGGTCTTTTTGAAAATGACAGGCTTGAACTAAACTGAAATCCAATGTGAGACCATCCTGTAAAGTTTTTATAGTGGATAAAACTTTCTATTTAGCAATATTTAAGTTGGTTACTCTGAGGATTTAGCTAGCCTTTTCTTCCCAACCTACTAGACCTTTTTAGTTTTTCCAACACTTTTTACTAAGTTTTATCTTTTACCAAGCTTATACTACCGGCATTAACATATTTGTTTCAGGATATATGCAAGTTGTAGCTACTGATAATAGCAAGAGCTGTTATACTCTTTAATATACATGGAAATGGATCAAACTCTCAGTAAAAAAAAATATTTGCATAATGGGAAAAACTAGCTTGCCTTCAGATGATCCCTCACAGGAGTGCTAGGTGAGTACTCTGGTATTCAGGAGGCAGAAAGGTAATACCAGGCAAATGGTCTAAAGATATTCAAAAACTGTAACATGCATATTGGTGACAGAAGAAATATGGCAAAGAGAGAGCACCCTTTGGAAAACCAGAAAATGCAGTCAGCTGTGAGCGTACAATTGTCATGATAAATTTCTTTCGAGATCACATTTGCAATAGCCCTTCTAGGGAAAATACAGGTACCATTAAACCAGAAGGAAGGAGAGTCACGTGTGGATGATGAATTCCACGTAAGGGAAATGGTGGTACATAACTTGGGTGCTGCAGCTGGAGAAGACTTAGAGGGAAAGGGGTTGAAGCCCCTGCTGACCACTAGCAGGTCTCTGGTTCTGGTTCAGCCAGGTAAGGAAGCATGGCATAGCTAAACCTCAGGTCCTAATGCAGGCAAGCAAGGAGAGCCCTATTGTTTAAGGTTGGGGCAGCCAAATGCAGAAAACATGAGGCATTACTATGCAGTGCTTAATGGCAAAGAGGTGGACGGGATCACTTCATACGACTTATTTCACCTCCAGAGTGAATGTTTCTATGAAGCGGAAATATATAAAATTGTCTACCAAGAGATCCATCTCACTGCTCTGAAAGCACCTTAGAAGAATCATTCCTTGAGGAGGAATATTAGTCATGCAGCAAATCCCTTCTCTCTCTCCTTCCGCCTTTGCACACCTGTGTGTGTACACACACGCTCGCACTTGGGATTGATAATTCCTCTTTATGGCTCTGAAAGGCTCCCGCGTGGTTCCTCAGTTTGGCTATTTATCATAAGGCTGCCACTTGCGTGCCTCCACACCGAAGCAGTAAGGCAGGGATGTACTTGTCTAATAAATATCTTAACTGTAGTGACAATCAAGATGGTAAGGAATTATTGAGTATGTAAAAAGATGTAATGGATTGAAACCAGAAAAAAGAAAATTCTTTTTATGCTTTAGGAGAAAAAGGCATTTTAGAGGGAAGGTCAGTCTTACAATAACTTAGGTAGAGGAAGTTCACCATTGCTGTAGAAGTGATGACGTGAATATTTGATAAGGTACATGAGAAAAGAGAGAGGTATAGAAAAATAAAGCTGTAGTAAATATGTTGTAGAAAACGTTAATGCACTAATGAGCAGCCAGAGGGGAGAGCCTGGCATTCCTTCCCCATCCTTGGTCTGTTTAAGATTCTGCTGCTGTGACAGCAGCAGCTGTTAATCGCCAGGGGAAGGGAGGCACAACAAGATGATCTAGGAGGCCCCTCTCAGCTTTAACATCCAGGATTCATTCGGCTCCCTCTTGGCACAGGAGTGAACTCACCCTACTCTGATTTATATATCCAAAGTTTTTATTTTAATACCCTTGCATGGATGGGAAAAATATTACAGCCTGATAGGAACTTTGTCAAGTTACTTGCCATGTGAAGAAGTGCATTCTTGCTGTTGTCGCCAGGGATTGCTCATTTTCTGCCCACTGGCCACAAGTGCATTAAAGGCTCAGTAATGGTAACACCAGTAATAAATAATTATCATAAGCTGCAATATGTGCTGTGCAAAGACTTTTAGCCATCATAAAGATTACTTTCTGTACTGTCAGATTTCTGTGCTGTGGAATTACAAGGATTTATTTTACTGAAAAGAAAAAGCTGTCTGCTGATAAGATCACATATCAAAAATATGCAAAAATGTTCCCTTTACATTTGGCTAAGGCAGAGACTGCATTCTTCTTTTGCATCCTAATTTGGAGACCCAAAAAGTGTAGTGCTAATATAGAGCGTCTCACCAGTCTGTTTTCCCTCTGTTCAGCTACACAGGGCCAACATCTAATTGTTCCATTCATAAAGTACAAGGAGAAGGGGGCAGTTGTTATATAGGACCAGAGTGCAATCTCTGTAAGACTGGTGTGCGATCTTGGGTACTTGTTCCTCTCTGGAGCACTGGAACATCGGGCAGGAACAGAACTCAATTTTTCCTACAAATATGCACAGTGAGCCAAACGCAGCAGAGAGGGAGGTGGCAAACCTGCAGTGCACTCCTCTGCCTTTTCTTGAACAGCTTGAAGTATCTGTTCTAACTCAGATTTCAGCAATATAAACGGAGTGGACAATTTCCTTCTCTAAAACTGCTACATCTGGGAAAAGCTGAGCTTTGGTCACCAGGGGAGGCATCTCATCAGGTGTTCTAAGTGATCGTAGCTTCATTGAGTACACTTTATGCAAAAGAGGAGTATGCTCTGAGGATTATGATCTCCCCATGCTTTCCTGGCTTTCCCCTAGGATGGTACAGCAATTATTTGTCCAGTGCAGATAGATGCATCCCAGATGTTCAATTTCCACCAACTGCAAGGCAGCAGGTGGGGATAAACGTTGTGGTGGCGGTTTTTTTGGAGTGTGTTTTTTTTTTGTTTGGGGTTTTAAAAAAAAATTATTTCAGTCTTTATTTTTCCCAGAAGATCATGCTTTTGTGCTTTGATTTCCTCAGTGATACACAACATTTTGGAAGCGCTATCTGTACGAAACAGAACAGACTCTGTCCCACTTGGCAACTTCAGTGTGCTTTTCTTCCCTTTTAAAACTCAGTCAAGAATGCACACAATACAGAGTTTGTGAGGTCCTTGCATAGTAACCTTTGTATCTTATCTCTTCATCCACCCCTCTCTAGTTCTTAAACTCTCTGCTGTTGAGTTACTTTACTCCAAGTTCCTTTCAAGTTTATGCAGGTTTCTCAGACTTCTTCCCAAGCATTCTATAGAAAAGCACAGGCACTTACACCTCAGTCTTAATTTCTTCCATCGATGACTAAACATTCATACTTGGGACTCTTTTTTAATTTTTGCCTTTTCACCTGTTTTTGACCCCAGGTTTGAGGGCTGCTGCATTTCAGGTGACCCAACTGCTTTCTGAACTCCCAGCCCCCACTTTTCAACCTCCTCTTCCAAAGCCCTTAATATTGATGAATTCAGGTGATCTCATGACACCTGTATATAATTTACCCTGAGGTTTCTCTGGAAACAGGACTACTATTTGTTTGGTGCTCTTGATGACAGCACCTTCCTGCCTAGAGCCATGTACAGGTAATTAATTAGCAGCAGTCTGCTGCCACAGGGAGGGATGCTGCTGTGCTGTGCTGTGCTGAAGAGGCCACACTCCTTCTCTCTGTCAGCCCTGCTCCTCTCTCTTGGTGTTGAAGGCTTGAGAAATTTAAGAGCTAGTCAGGAGAAATTGTGAAACAATTGAACACAAATGAGGGATGAATAACGCAGAGGCCAGGTCTGCATTGCAAGAGGAAAAGTAGAGATGCTGTCAGCCTTTTCAGTGAAATACATATTGAAAGGCATGGCAGGTTCAGTGAATTGCTTTTGCAATCTGTTAATTTTACAAGGTTTCAAAAGTCTTGTTTTCTGAACTAATAAAGTTTCAAATGGAGTATCAACACTCCCATTTCACTGCTTTTCCTGTGAATTTGGTTTTGAGACCATCAGCTTTTCTTTCTCCACTGACTATTGTGAGGTACTTCTGCAGAGCTGTGAACACAAAATCTCTGACAAAGCAGCCATGCCACTGACTAAAACATGAGTGGAGTCAGCTGCGTTTTACATGATACTACCACAGCCCATTAAGTGGCAGCTGCCACTTCCAAGCCCATGGGAGAGCAGAGCTAAGGACTGCCGCACTCCCTCTGCAGAGCAGCGGCCGCAAACGTGGCAGCACGGGCAGCAAATGTCCCCCTTGGAAATGCCATCATACTCCAGAGCCCATTGAGCCTTCGGTGTCTGTGTCAGAGAGAGGGCTGAGCTTAGACAGGGACTGAATCCAAGTTCTGCAGCTACTTCCTCTCTTAATTCTGGGATTTAAAGTCAAAAACCAAAGGGAGACGGGAACTCTCTCTTTGATAGGGCGGGAATAACCAGCACTGTAGTTTTCCCAGAAATGAGGAGCAGCCTGGGAGCGCCCTGTTGCTCCCTTCTTTGCAGAGGGACTGAGCACTGCTGAGACCTTGCTGCTCTTCCCCGCGCTCTCTGCTGCTGGGCTGCCCTTCCCGGGGCTGGCAAAGCTGGCTCAGATGCCAGCACACACACGACAGCTGAAGGCAGCCCACTCCCTCAGACTGTGTGCAGGTCAGGAATCTTGCCAAAATGTCCACAGCAACCTGACGAGGGAGTTGAAGGGAGCAGATATGACAGCTTATATGTACGTGTTCCTTAACTATAGTCACTCTAAGTAGGTGTAAATTGCCTACATTTTAAGAACAACTTTCTTGCTTTCACTGACATGCCAGTGAAGTTCTGGCAGTTTTCTTAAACATGATAATTTTGCATAAAAGACAAAAAGGCCCTTCAAGGGAGCTTGTACATCAAATGCATCCTACTTTAAAGATCTAGTTGGCCTTTATCACTCTTTTTGTTCTGTGCCACAGTGTGTGTCCTGAGAGCAGTGGCCGAATTAACTGAGCTGCATCCTAGTAAAGGTAACCACTGCCTGATTTAATCCATCCTATACATTGTAACGCCCCTTAATTTTATACCAAGTTCCTCTAGCCTAGCATCTTGTTTGCAAGTTCAAATTCAGATCTGAAATGAGCTTATGCTTCTTTTGAGATTTTTCTTCTGCTCACTCCTCAAAGCCCTTGTCAGCATGCCTTCAGCAGTAGCACGTATGACAAGGTTTTGATTTTTTATTCTTAGGCCCTACTTTACTTATTCCACATTGCATGAAAGAATCCTAGGCCAGGCCCATAGATTCAGGAAAATCCTTCTGAATGGGTTTTGTTCCCATTTTTCTTTGTAATATCTTTCAGTCAATTAGGCCAAAATTGTCAAACGAAATAAAAATCTTGTCTTCATTATAATGATCTCAGCAAGGAGCAGCAAACAAAGAATGAAAAATCTCCAGCACTGTGGGAGCATCCTGCACAACCTGTAGTCTACCCTTTCACAAATACAGAGAGAATGTGAAGTGCTAATGATACATTGAACACAGAAAACAGATGCCAGCAGGAGAAATTTTTACCTGCATTATTCCAACGGAGCTTTTGAAAATAATTATGTCTTTTTGGTATGATTTCAATAGGTTCTCACACCTACTGTATTACAATTGCACAATTCCAAGTATGAAATCACTAATTAAAATGTATTCACAGCAAGGTTATTTATTGAAATGAAATAGTTGGGGTGGACACAGAACACTCTTGAGACTAAATTAGCCTTTCACCTATCAATAAAGCACAATGGAGTGAGGGGGGCGGGGGGAAGAATATAAAAATAAAGGATCTTGATTCCAAATTATTCTGCTTTACTTGTGTGTCTCAAGAGTGACAGGTTAGACAAGCGTGGTTGACTGCCATCCAGCAAAATTATTTAATGATATTTCACTTTTCCAGTAGCTAACAGGTGTCCTGTTCATACTGGGAATGTCAAAATGGAGGGAAAGGTAGATGGAAAAATGGTGGAAAGAGTGTTGAAAAACTGTTAAGCACAGAAGCTGCTGCTGTCCCAGACATGAGACAGAGCAGCTTCCAGTGCAAAAGGACACATCAGTTGGGTACCTTCCCTGTCGGAGCAAAACGTGCTCCCAAGTGGGAAACAGAGTAACTAGGAATGTGCAGGGAGTACACTGCAAGTGAGATGAGTCTGTCCTTGGAGCTGTGGGATGTGATTTCCTGTGCCAGCCCTGGTGAATAGGACCCTCGGACTTTTATTGCAGAAACCTGTCATGAAAATTGATGGAGAGAGTTTTATGCGCCTCATCCTCCATCAGCAAGTTCTTTTGTATTTGAACCAACTGTGTTAGTTCATCTTGTGGGATTATGAGCATTAGTCAAACCAGAGCCTTTAAAGCAACAATTGCAGAACAGTTACAGCAATTAAATTTGGAATTGTGAATGCAAGCATCAGAGCTCTGATTTCCTAAGAACTTGCATACAATCAAGAAGCAACCTATATTGAGAGCACCAAATGTTCCACCAAAATGTTCTTTGTGTTGAATGTTGGTTGCTCATGAATAATCTGAAGCCAAGAAATTAAACATTTTATCCAACAAGTAAGACAGAATATTAAATATCTAACTTTAAATTGAACTCCTTGGGATCTCTTGCAAAGAGCCTGAAAATATTAGAGAGCCATGCTGTGTTTTCTCAGTACGTGACTTAGCACAGCTTACACATGGAATAAATCAGGGTTTGGTTTTTAGCTAGTTTCTATGTTCTACAGGCTCTCCAAAGCCAGGCTTAGCATACAATATAACTGGAAAAAAAACCAACCTTGTAAAGATTGGAAAAGCTTCGTGTTAGGCATTCCTCATGACAAACCTGAAGTTTTAAGTCAGTTGTGGTTTTGTCTCCTCAACTTGGAGCATTTTCAATGTAGCTGGTTTTTAAGAAATGAACACTCAGCACTTTGGAGAGGCCTCCACAACATCAAAACTTCTGGGACTCAAAGCCGTCACTTGCTGCAGACAGTCTCAGTTCCTGCAAAATGAGCTAGAACGTATCACACCAGTGGGGAA
Source organism: Dicrurus megarhynchus (assembly GCA_013399195.1). NCBI lineage: Eukaryota > Metazoa > Chordata > Aves > Passeriformes > Dicruridae > Dicrurus > Dicrurus megarhynchus. Next base: position 88,837 of record VXAD01010747.1, read on the forward strand.
GATGCCAAGCGTCAGTAAGGAGGGTTGCATTTTCATTGTCTGGGTCTCTTTTGTTTGGCTTGGCATTCCTTAGGAAGCTTATTCCTGGTTCAGTTAGCTGCAATAGGATGCAGTAAGGTCTGTTACTCTGCTCAGCCCATAGGTGTCCTTGCCCTAAAGGCAATTTACTCATCCATTTTTTCCCAGAGAAACTGGGGCTAAAATAAAACTCCTTCGGTGTAAGAGGACCTCCGGCTTTAATTCCAGCTGAGGACACAGCTCCAACTCAGCCAATGCTGTTATTTTACCAGTATTTTAAAGCAACTTTAGACACAGAGAGCCAGGTGGAAGGCGGTTCTTGACAGCTCGCAGCTCTAGCAAGTAGGCAAATGCTAATCCAAACCTTCAGCGTTTTCTTGGACAAATTTTAACACCTTTTACAGCATGCTGGTTTTTTGCTCATGTATTTTTTGGTGGCACTGCCTCTCACAATTAGTCTCTTCTGAACTGGTCCCTAAAAGTGCCTAAAAATTACCTTGGTCATACTCATAATCTACTATAGGTAATCCACTAACTTTTGCCCTTCTATTTCATCTTGTTATCGCTAATAAATTTTTGATGGTCACTATAAAAATGTTTTGGAGACTACAGAAGCATTTCAAGTAACAATAATGTTTTTACAGCACCTGTTACTGACTTCTTTGAGTATGAACAAGGAGTCACTCTTTCTATGTTATATATTATTCTTTGCTTGTAGGTATTTTGCCAGGCACTTATAATAAAATGACACTTTCCACCTCCAAATCTCATGTGAAAGAAACAAAGAGTGAGATGAAATCTCTTGGATTACATGGGTGTCTAAGATATGGCATGTCATACTTTTGGGCAGACTTGTTCAAAAAGACTTGAAATTAAATGGGATCAAATGGGGTTGAGCTTTCTTCACGTTTTTATATTTGCATTAACCAAACGGTAATAAACCACACGATCCAGCAGTCTCATCCCATGGTAGCAAATAAACATTCCTGAATACAAATATTTTGTACGTGAGTAATATTTCACAGCAAGTGTTCTTCAAGACAGTTGAAAGACTACTTTTCTTCATCAGAATTTCTGAGCAGTAGCTGTGTCGTTTACAATGACTAAGGTGTTTTGGCTACCTACAATAATTATTTTTACACTAGAAATTCTGGTCCTTGACCTTAACAAAAGGAAAATTGTAGTCAGTGTCCCACATCTGTTCAGCCTTCTCAAGGCAGTTGTGCTTCTGCCCAGCTACACTGTGCTGTTATCAAACATCACCTGAAACGACAGCTGAAAAGCTGCTCCTGGAGAATTTGTATCCACACTTAGGGCTGCACACATCCATTTAGCAGGTAAATGGGCATTTCCATGGATGCTTTAATACCCTATTATTCTGCAAAACCAGATACAACAGCGCTTTTATGGGTGAAGCTCGGAGCAGCTGCTTAATTATTTTGCTAGATGCTTACATAAAGTCTTCTAAACTTCAAGAAATATATATAATGTTCAATCATGTGACAGTAATACTGGTGCAGTGCTGACAGAAAAGGCTATTGGTATCCATCTGGGAATGTAATTTTCAGGTTATTTACTGGCACATAGCAAACTATGTCCTTTTCTCTCCTTTTCATTTTCGCTCTCCTGTTTTTGTTTCTTTTTTATGGGTATTAATTTGCTCTCTGGTGCTTGAACCCTTTTCCTGTGTCCACCCTTCTACTGTTCTTGCTGTGAATATGTTCTTAATTAGCATTCTGAAATGTGCATTTATAAGTATGCCCTAGTAGGTGGGGAGGACTGAGGAAAAAACCGCACTAAAAGGGCATAATTCTATTCAAAGGAAACAAAAGAAAAAGTGAAACTTCAAATCTTCTCACTTTCCATTAGGTTTTACCATTGATTTCTGCATTAGCTCATTCATAGTGATCCTGAGTTTAAAGTTAAATTATGTTGTCCATTTTAAGTAGGGATCTTTAGATCTCAGTTCAACAAAACAAGTCTACTTAAATGTTTAAAGCTAAGCATGAGCTAAATTTTGCATTCAGCTAGGATTTCATAGGCTTATAGAATTTACACCTTAGTTTCAGTCCTGTCATGGCTTTCCCTGGCCTGAATCAAAGAGTGTCTTGTCTTACAAAAAACTAGGAGGAATCAGCAAACAAAACTATATGCAGCAATATTTTCCTTCTGGAGCTGGTTTCGGAGTCTTTATACAATCGTGGTTAACAATTGTGGCTATATCAGACAAATGAGATATATTGGTTTGAGACAAAGAATAAATGGCATCTGCAATGAAATAGAACAGAAGTAGTAATGGCCTATTGTGAAATGCAAAGAATAGACCCCAGATGGCCGTAGGGGGGTGTATGGTACATATTTACTTCCTAGAGTCCAAAGAGCACGGTCTGAACATAACCAGTTACCTGTAGAAAAAGATGAAATCTGATCCCACAGTGTTCTTTGAAAAAGGACACAAAACCAAAGCAAGAACTAACTATGGCTAAAATCTGGAGCTCACAAAACTCAAATGCAAATACACTTTTAAGACTCCAAGTTATTTATTTCTTTTACTCACTTGGAGAATGATAAAGTTACTCTCCCATTGCTTCATGTCTCTGATTATTTTTACCAAGGTGCACTTCACTGAAGCTATTGATCTCAGTGCCAAATTAACATATTATGCAGGGTTAATGCTATTTTGTTATAATGGTTCCTGTTGCTTGTAGATCCATAAATATGGCTGTACTCTAAAGGAAAGCACAGAGTATTTTTCAGGGATTAGATAAGGTTGTTTCAGTAGAAACCGTGACGATTTGCCAGAAGAAAGGACCCTACCCATATGAAAATGCCCCTTGAACTACGTGTTGTGATGTTTGTGGTCTAGTTGAAATAATGGAAGATTTGAAAAACGCAACCTGTGAGACCTTCTGAGTAAAATTAGATACAAGAATCACTCTGAAGCATGTGCATAACTTGGAGAGAAAAAAAAAAAAAATCTGCATTTCTGGAAGTGTGCTTATTGAGTTCAGTCTTATCTAGAAGCTCATAAAACCAGTGTATTTTCCCCTACAACAAGGCTGTAAGGCAGACCAGAGACTGCACGGACATCAGGGGATTTAGCCCTCAGCTGAAATAGTTGTCCTAAGCTCCCCAGTCAATACAACAGGAAAGTCCCAGAGAAAACCCTGCTGAAATTCACATATCCATTTCTAAATTTCACAGGACATGGAAAAGATTGCAAAAGGCTGCAGTGCCACTAAGGCATTCTAAACTTGTAAAATAAGGGAAAATAAATGCAGCTTAAAGTAACAGCAAAAAAGCACAGCATGTACCAAATTCTGATTTGGATTATGGGAATTTGCTCTGACACCAAAAAAAAGCAGAAAGATAGAAGCAAAAGAGAAAGTGTCTGTGGTTTCCTGGCTGTTCTGCCTAAATATAAACTTCAGTTAATTTTTAATTTGATATTTGGAACAGAAATATTCTGAACATTTCACTAAGTAAACCCTACAGGAATCCAGGTGGTAGCTGGATTTCAATATGGATGTGATGAAAGATATAAATTTAGATGTCCAGAGTAGGCTGGAATATGATGTCTCCCATAAAGAAACATATTTAGTGTGGGTGTTGACAGAAACACTAATACAATTGATGCTGCTAACTTAACCTTCCAACAAAAGCAGAAAAAGCACAAGGAACAAGCCTGCTGCTTTGACTCAGTCAAAAGAATGAATCTTATTATTACCCAGATAACAAGGCTAAGAGGAAAAAAAATAGCACATGTGTCTTATTTTATCTGTCTGGGTCTAAAACTGTTATTTAAACAACATAAGCTTCTACATGGGATGTTTGAGAAAGAAATCCTTGGTTATTTAGTCTCTGGCATAGAAACAAGGCACAGTGTAGAAAGTTTCCCCTGTTGTCTAGCTGCAAGCGTTGTGTTTCATTCACTTTAGAATCCCAGATGAGCCTTGGCTTAAAAATCATAAACGAGGCATAATAACAGAGTTATGCTGAACTGGAAAGTATTATCATGTAGTACTTTTCATGACAATTAGTCTATAGTAAGTTCTCATCTAACAAGTTCCATAATTTATAGACCTGCAGCATTTAAGGTTATTGACGTTGCCAGAAAGAAGTCTTTGACTGGCCAACATGGACTATTTAAACTCAAAACCTCGGTCTTTTTAAATCTGGAACTTTTTAGAGCAGCACTATCTTTGTTCATTAAGAGATAGGGCAATGCAATACAATTCTCTGGTGATTTTCTTTTCAAAGAAACGATTCACAACCACTAAAATTAGATCAGGGCCTCGACTTTAAAAGTTGAATGAAGACAGAAGAGAAAAATAACATATCAAGTTCTATAGTTCATGGACTCTCTATGAGAGCAAATTTAAAGACAAAAGAGCATAAAGGAAGATCTACTGCAAACCTGCAGACTTTAACTTTTCAGAAGGATTTAGAGCTCATCTTTCTAGTCATGTACATGCTGACAGTGCTGTGTGGATGTAATGGAAGGTAGATCTGATTTCAGGTGACAAAAATTTCAGTGTTTAGAGAAGGTCAGATATTTTTTTTTTCTCCCCTCTCATAATTTTATTTTTGTATTCTTGACCAGGAAAACAAAATACATCTTGTTACAAATACCCAAATGCTTGTAAGTCCTGAAGAGTACTAAACCAACTCCACCTCCCCTGAAATCTTTGACTCACTATAGATAGCATGCATCAAATTTTCAGGAAGTCTGATCTTTCCTAACATTTTAAAGGCATATTTAAGGTTTAACTGCAGGAACACAGAGAAATTGGAGAGTGGGTTTACCTTGCATTAGGTACTGCCTGTGTGAACACTCTTGCTCAGGGGTACATATGAGGTTGTATAGATCATTTTGGAGAACCTTATTGCCTGTGAGATTAAAATTTTTATGTGAAAGCAGAATCATAAAATATTTATAAAACTTCAGTTAAAAGCAGAACTTAAACCAACAGATTTCCAAAAGCTGTAATTTCTTAATAATGAGAATTCATGGGGAAAAGGTCAAGAATAGTTTCTGTTTATCCATGTAAGTCCCTTGAGAAGGTCACAGAAACACAGAATGGTTTGGGTTGGAAGGCACCATCAAAGGCCACCTAGTGCAGCTCCCCTGCACTGAACAGGGACATCTTCAGCTAGATCAGGGTGCTCAGAACTCTGTTCAGCCCTGCATGTTTCCAGGGTTGGGACATCTGCCATCTGCTAGGCAGCCTCTCAGGCAGGCAGGACAAGAGGAGAACACACCTATTTGTGTTAACAATTAGTAGGTCCAAAACTGACCGAAATACAATTTGTAGCTATTTTATTGGGAACTTTTGCCTGAGCTTTGGCTGACGCATGGCTCATTTACACATTCCTATCGGGGAAAAAAACATTGGACTTGTTGATTTTCTGCAGACATTTCTTTTCAGGAACACCTCACATGTACTTTATGACCCTTAATGATTATCTGTGAGAATTGCATGGACATGGGACAAGTTTGAACAAAGCACAATATTTGTTGTCTTTGGCTTGAAAGTAGGGGGGTTATTTGCTGGATAGATCTGTGAGGTCATGCAATGCTCAAAATAAACTCTCCCAACAGCATTAAATATAATTGTTATGTGGCTGATATAATATCCTAATCAACATCTTATCTTGGGTTTATAGAAGTGTTGTTATAAACAGGCAGCTTTAACCTTCGTTGATTTCAAGGACTCTGTCATTACCCATTTTCCAGGGTGAAGTCTCTAATTACTGAGCATTCTGGTGCTTAATTTCATGTGCTAAGCCTGAAACTCATAGATAAATGGTCTCGCATCATTCTGAGGACAAAATCACTTGTAGAGAAAACACTTTTGAAAGAAATACCTACAGATAATACCTAGAAACATACATTTTGCATAGCAAAATATAATTTAAGCAAGGCTTGCCTACTATTAGGCCACCAAGAAGTTTCTTCTGTCTGACTTTTTTGGCACTGTGCTAAAAAAGCTCCACCAAAGGAGGTGATTTTTTCATTCTTTTAGCCAAACATCTAAACACAAGGCACACTGCACTAACAGGAGGCTCATTATTCATTGAGGTGTGTTCTTTTTGCCTTTGGCTATTTGCTTTGAAGAAAGCACGTGGGTTGTAATTTCAAAATGCCATTTCTTTGTAAGAGTACTGTACCTGCTAATGTAAGCTTCTCTCCTAGTCACACAACGAATACTTCAGGTTTTGCAACTAATATCAAACTTATTTAATACCTTTTTTTTTTTTTT
>VXAD01010748.1:9576-67374 GCA_013399195.1 Dicrurus megarhynchus
TCCCCCCCCCCCCCCCCCCCGGGCCATCAGCAGCCGCCTCGCCCCGCCTCTGCCCACTCCCCCCTCCCGCCCCTCCTGGGCCTCACCGCGGCGCTGCACCCCCCCTTTCCCGGTGTCGTGGCCCCGCATGTCCCCGGGCGAGGCTCCTTCGCTGCTCCCGCCACCGCTCTGGCCCGGCCCCAGCGGCGCCTCGTGGTGGGCCTGGGCCTGGCTAGGCCTTGGCGCCTCCTCGCGGTCCCGGCGCCGGTTGGGCCTGCCCGGGCCTTTCCCGGGGCCGCTCGTGTTCCGCTGGGGTCTTCGCAGACTGTTCTTCTGTCCCGTTCCCGGAGATCCCTGTCCTCCGCCCCCGCCTCTGGGCCGCGCCACGGAGTTTCCTCCCTGCGTCGCTTTGTCCCGGAGGTCCCATCCCTGTGTCCGGGGCTCCGCGTGCTGCTGCGGCTCGGGAGGCGCTGCCGGGGCCGCCGAGGGAGGCGGGCGGGGCCGGGGTTGCGGGAGCGGCAGCTCGGGAGGGCCGCAGCCGTGACCCCGCGTCCCAACCCCCGTGGGTGTGTGGCTCCCGCAGGGTCCCGCACCGGCGCTCGGCACCGCCCGTTTCCCGGTGCAGCAGGAAGGATGTGTGCTCTCACATTGCCTGCTCTGCGTCTTGCTTAAACGTGAAGTTCGGCTGAACTTCAGGCGATGTGGCAGAAGGGGCGTTGCAGTGGCTCAGACACACGTGTGAAGCCTGAATCTTCATTTTCCTTGGGCTGATAAAGGCTTTTTCTGCTAGTTCATGTTGTTTTGGGGAAATGAACGTGTTTGAGGTTTCTATAAATGCATTTCAAAGCCTACCCAAGGTGATTTTAACTGTCCTCTTGGATGGGTTTCTGGGTGTTTGTATAGAAAGTGACATGATAAGTCTGGAATAGGTAGTGCTCCGTAGAATCACAGAATCATGGAATGGTTTGGGTTGGAAGGGACCGTAAAACTCATCCAGTGCCACCCCCTGCCATGGGCAGGGACACCTTCCACTATCCCAGGTTGCTCCAAGCCCCGTCCAACTTGGCCTTGGGCACTTCCAGGAATGGGGCAGCCACAGCTTCTCTGGGCACCCTGTGCCAGAGCCTCACCACCCTCACAGGGAAGAATTTCTGCCCAATATCTGATGCAAACCCACTTTCAGTGTGTGTGGTGTGTATGCCACAGCATCCTCTCAGGACCTGTCAGAGGTGGGGAACTCCTTGATTTTTATGTGTACAGTGATGTGCCAGGTGCTGTGGCACAAGAACAGGTTTGTTGCTTGAAATAAGCAATTTAAAACCATTTGGAAGATGTTCTGGGTTTTCTTGTAGCTGGTGGTGGAAGAGAAGAGCCTTTATTGCTGTGACAGTGCAGAGGCTGCAGGGTCACATCAGCAAATGGACGTTTTCAGGCTGCTTTTCCTGAGAGCACATTTAAATCATCCAGTTACTCTCTGGAAGGACTCCTGAGAATTCCCTCTCGCAGGGAGCGAAGGCAGATGCTGTGTCAGTGCTGACAGTGTGTGACATTTTGGGGGGGGCTTTACTGTGCCCTTGGTGGGTGCTGGGCTGGGAGAGCTGCTCCCGGGGATTGGGTGTCATAACCTTGGCTCCGCTCATTCAAAAGGCGTTTCAAAGCTTTGCCTCTCAGGTTCCCTCAAAGGGAGTCAGCTGTAGGCACAGGAAAGCAAGTGCTAGGACACAGCAGTGCCTTCTCCTGGAGTCTTGTGTGGTTCCTCTGTGTCCTGCTCTGGAACTTCACAGGTGCCCAGCATGGAGCGAGGAAACGGCTGGCTTTGTGACCTCTCTTATGAGTTGCACAATCTCACAGCAGATGAGAGGACAAAACAAGACAGTTGCAGTAGAGTGCTTTTGCAAATGTACGCTTTTGTGTCATAGGATCCTCTGGAGGGTCTAGGGCCTTGTGATTTTTGTCTAACATTTCTTTGGGTGTTGCTGCATATTTTTGATTTGCATCCTTCCTTCTGGGAATTATTGTCCCTTCTTCAGCAGGAACGGGGAGGGCAAGTAAGAACTCAGTTTGAACAGTTCCCTCCAATGTCCTTAGGAAGCTGAAGGTTGGGAATGCTGCTCCTGAGACCGTGCTCCAGTGGATGGGCCTTGGTGTGTGTTCCTCATGAGTGATTTGGAAATGCTACAATCTGGTCACAGGGGATTGCAGAGTTCTGGGGTCTGAACCCGTCCCCTCCAGCTGGGGGTCCTGTCCGTGGGATGACAGAGGCACAGGGCAGCTGAGGCCTTGCTGCCCCTTATCTCATTTTCACATGCTTTTTGTTCAGAGATCCAAAAAGGAAACATTTTCCCTGTCAGGTTATTGCAAAGGGTGGTCAGGCATTGGAAGGGGCTGCCCAGGGAGTTTTGGAGTCCCCATCCCTGGAAGTGTCCAAGGAACACCTGGACGTGGCACTCAGTGCTCTGAGCTGGGTGGCAAGGTGGGGGTTGGTCATAGGCTGGACTCAATGATCTTGGAGGTCTTTTCCAGCCTAGATGAATCTATAAAGAAAGGACCTGGCCCTGGGAAGGAGATGCCTTTCCAAGGTGCTGTAAAGCCTGGGAGCAGTGGTGGCTCTGTCTGCAGCCGCGTGTCCGCTCGGACTGTGTTGGCAGCAGCAGGTGTGAGCGGTGATGGATCCCTGCCCGTGTTCTTTGTCTGCAGGAGTCCTGCCTGTGTTTCTGCTGAGTTATACCCTGGTGACTTCCTGCTGTTTTCTGTCCTTCCTAATTCCTTGCCTCTCCGTGAGTTCTGGAGAACATAGTTCTGCTGTCGGTGCTTCAGCGAATGCTGTCTGGGAAGAGGCTTCCCTGGGAACTGGGGTTTTGGAGCAGCCATGTGCCCTGACCTTCACTTGTAGTTCTTTTTCATGGAAGTAAAGCTTTATGTGTATTGTAAATAAAATGGGTATTCTGCTGTTGGGGTTATGATAAATAATTTAGCTGTCTGCTGCTCTCTCCAGCTCACTTAAGTCAGGGAGTGTATAAAGTATTAAAGAAAACAGTCATTTGGGTTAGGCCAGGCATATGGGCTCACAGTGAGATGTTTGAGGCTGCAGGAAAGCTGGTGAACACTGACATCGGTGTTGCTGTTAGAAAACAAAAATGTTACAGTTATAAAACACCAGGATGAAGTGTAAGTGGCAATCCATGCACATCAGCTGATCTAAATGTGGTTTACCTGCTCCCGCTTTCTCTGCTGTCAAAGAAATGTTGCTTTGGGAGGCCTAGGGAGGGCTGAGCCAGACTGGATAAGCCTGAGGATGCTTTTCATTGTAAGGCTGTGGTGTTCCATAGTTGTATCCCTGAAGGAATAGAGTGGTTTTGCCAGAAGTTTGAGTATTTTTCAGCTCAGTTGGCTTTGACTTTGTAAAATGACAGTTTGTCGTGTTGCAACTCATTAATTGTTTGAGCAGCTACGGAGCCCTTGAACTTTTTCTCCATTTCTGGAAAAGTTTACAGTATCCTGAGCTGTGTTTGATGGCTGCACGTGGCAGGGCAGGAACGTGGGGTTTGGGTCGTGTGGTTTCCTCAGAATGGTGGCGGTACAGGGAGTTCTTTGGTGACGCAGGAATTTCAGGATATTTAGCCACATAGTTCAGGCCACAGGCATTGGAAGAGAGAGGAGTGGTGGTGGTTGCAAAAGCTGTTCTGGCTCCCTGGGGAGCTTGTGCCAAGTGATGGTGCCAGGCTGTGTGACAGCTGCCAGTGGCAGTGGGGCTGTGGCAGTGCCTCTTGAGGTGCCCCTGTTCTTGGACACCGTGGTGCCTGTGCTGGATGGGCCTGGGAACAGGGCTTAAACTGCTCTGTGGGGTTCTGTAGTGGGTCCTAAGATGAGGAAGTTGTTAAATTTGGCCCTAGCAGCTCATCAGGTCTTTGTTCCCGCTGGTGCCAGGCCGAATTGGTGCCTGGGAAGGAGCCGGTGCCATTTTGTTTCCGGATGGCAGGCTGGGTGTGTGGGTCTGGAGTCTCCTACCGTAAAGGAAACATCCTTCCCCTCCTCACAGAGAAACTGTGTTAGCAGAGCCTGAGCGTGGGGGGAGTCACTGCTGGGAGCTTGGAGAAGTTAAGAGTTCCTGCTTAATTTAGCTTTATCATGTCAGAGCTATGAATAGTGAAATCACGGGATCACATTTCGTGCCAGCTGGGAATGGTGTTTGCGCTGCCTCACTCCATGGTAACCGGAAGCTGCCGGGCCATAAAAAAAAAAGTGAAGCTAATGGCACACAGAGATGGCAGGCGGCTGCACTGGGGGTTGTTTCCCACACAAGGAGGGGTTTTCTGTCCGTGCCCTTGCTCCTGTCACACACGAACACAGCTTGTACCTCTCCGGTGTCTGAGAGTGAGGCCTGTGCACAGCCCTGCTCGCGGCTCCGGTGATCCCAGAGCAAGTGCCCTGCTCACAATTTCAGCTCCACATTCGTCACCTGGCCATTTTTAGCCTGCCATGATTTACAGGGTGAGGTGGGTGCGCAAACCCCAAAGAGCCCCCGCTGGGACCGCAGGGTGTGGGGCTGGCTCGGCTGGCCGCTGCTCCCGCTGCTGCCTTGGGTCACTCCTGCCTTTGGCTGAGTGAAAGCAGCAGAGGAAAGAGGGGCAAGGAGCCCCCCGGGAGTGTCTGCTTTGGGAGCACTAAAGGTGACGGGGGAGTGTGGGGTGTCAGGCTGGAATTCTGTGCTCCAGGGACTGAGGCTCAGCATTAATGATGGTAACTAACCTGTGCCTTAACAGGGGGCTGGACATGTGATATCAGGTGGCATCATGTACATTGTAATTTACACCTGAAATAATTACAGTAATTGCTCCTGTGGGACTGTGGGTGAGGTTGGTTTCCCTAGTTAAGACCTATGTATGCACTGTCTGATTAGATGAGGTTATTTTGGTGGCCTTTTTTAACTGGGAAACAGTGCTGGGATGAATGGCTACAGTCAGAATCCTTTCCTGTACTGCTAAAATAGGAGGGTTTACCAGTGTCTGGTTTGGTTTAAATTTGATTTTCCCTTTTTTACTTAGGTCAATCGTTTCTAAAAAAGCAGCGTTTGGAACCAGATTTGATGGGACACTTGTGCAAGGTACGTGAACACAGCACGGAACGTTGTTCAAATAAGCTTATTCCATATGTACAGGATTCCTGTGGATAGGCATTTCCCTCTGTTTCGAAGCCTGGCAGAGTGTAGAGATGGCCTGGTCTGGTGCCTTGTGCTTACAATAATGCCACAATTAAAAAAAAAATTTAAAAGAACTTTAAATGTTACACCAGGTCATGGAAATCCTTTTCCTTGTATTCCCCCTGAGGTAGCGGGATTCCAGTTAAGGTAGAGATAAATGAAATGCTTGCTTGAGAATATGTGAGTAGGTTTGCTTTTTTTAGCTTATAAATGAAATTTGCTGGAGTTGGTCTTTTCATAGGTTAAATGCGCGGAGAGTTGTAATCCCTCAGGAGAGTCTGTTTTGGCTGTAACTGTACTGTGTGTTGCAGAAGAAATTCCAAAGAGCCCCCAATCAAACAGTTTTTCTGTTACTTGCTGTTTATTTGGAAGCAGAACTTCCACATTTTTTAAGTGTGTGTGGAGCCTGCTGGGCTCCGGCTGGCAGACACCTGAGAGGATGGAAATGTCCTCGAGGGCACAGTTCATCCTCCCTTTGCTGAGAACTTCACTTACACACAAGTTTGAATTGTTTGAGTTAACTGATTTGTGAATAGTTTTCTTAAGAAAAGTAAATTGGACCGCTTCTTATGGGGGTTCCCAAAATCCAGGCACAGATTCCCAGCCCCCCAGGGATTCCCAGCCCCCCAGCAGTGTTGTCAGAGCTTCAGTTCACATCCAAAGCTGCTCAGAACAGTAGGGCTGTGCTGTGAGAACGCCATCAGTTTGGGGAAAGACCTGATCTTTCTGCTTTTCCCAAGCTGTGTAAATCTGGAAGGAAAAAGCTGATGAAATAGGTTTTTCCCTTTTTTTTTTTAAATTATGGATGTTTTCTTCTGTGTTTAACAGAAATTCTAGCCACCCAACTTCTGTGACAAAGCCACCCAGATTTCTAATCAGCTTTTTCTTGGATTGTTTCCTTGAGCTTCCTGTCACTAAACTGTCTGAATAACAACATATGACTTTTAAAGCTCAAATATTTATAAAATAGATTCTCTCAAGTAGCCAGTTTCAGAAAAGTCACTGACTGGGGTTTGTAGCTGGTCAAATTATTTGGAAAGGGATTGTTCAGCACTGCAGTCTGCAGAATAAGTCCTTTCCAGAAGAACCTGTAAGTACTCTTCCAGCCATTCCATAGAACCTGCTTCTAATTATCTGAACCCAGGGCTGGAGCTCTGGGTTAAACTTCTTTAGGGATTAGTTTAATGGTGTGAAAACCCAAATGTGCTTGAGGGATAAAATCTTAGTTTTGAAAGCACATAGACTAGAGAGAAATTGAAACTGCTGCTGACAAATTTGTGTTTCTGTTGCTGTGGCAGAATAATTCTGGATGTTTTTCCCCAAGCGTGTTTGGCACATGTTAGAGTAGAACACTCTGTTTTGTGGTTGGGTTTTTGGTCATTTTTTTTAGCAGTGTTATCTGGATGTTTTTTGGTGAGGAGGTCGGTAGGTGTAGTTGTAGCTGTAGTTAATGTGTGTCATAAATCTTCTGAAAACGTACACTGGATCTGGGAATTGAAGTCATTCTGCTTTTTGTTCCCCCAATGAAATTTGATTAGAAAATAACATTTTAATTTGATCTTCCCTGGCTGGCTGTAGGAGCTGTGCAGGTAGTTCTTCCCTTCCCCTCAAGTGTTCTGTTGATATCAAGAACATACTTGAGGTTTGGTCTTGCACCAAAAATTAGCTTGAAAAGACAGAATCCAGTAGAAAGTGAGGTGTTAAGAGTTGGGTTCTGAGCTAACAAAGATTTGAGTCTTCTCTCTGCACTTGCTGCTGCACTTCAGGGACATGGAGAGAGCTACAACTCTTTATGAGCTTATTTTTGCAGTGATTGTTGTTGCCTTATTGTACAGAGTGCACTTTGTAAGGTGTTTTGTGGGATTATTCCTTTCTTTTGGAATGAACTAATCTTGTTTGGGTTTTGGGGCTTGGGATTAGGAATTGTAAAGCTGGCAGAAGGAGAATTAATTTTTTTCTTCCCTGATAATGGAGGGTGTTGAGCAAGTGAAGGAGCAGTTCAGCTGTTCCTCCCGAGCTGAATGTCTGTGCTGGTGACACCAAATGGATGCCAAGAGGCTCGGGCAGAAATGTGCTCTCTAATGAGGTGCCACCTCATTTACTTTGGGCCTCACAGCAAAATAAACCACAACAGCTTCACTGAAATGCTGGCCAGAAAAAAGCAAATTTTTGTTTACCTACCACACTTCTACAGAGCTTTATACAAATGCTTTTACAAGACATTTAACATTTATGAGCTGAGTGTTTGCAAACACTGTGTGATAAATGGAAACCACTGTAAGGAATTTCACCACACTGTGCTGGAGTCTGAGGTATGTACACAAGCCATGTCACTTGTTTCCAGGTGTTTTGGGGTTTATGCTCAGATAGGAACACAAACAGCTGCCTTGGCAGGGAGGTGTGTGCTGTGTTTCCCTCTCCAAGCTGGCCAACAACTGGTGCTCCGTGTGCGGGATCCTCACTGACACCTTGGGATGGAGTGGGCTCAGCTGGAACTTGTGCCAGCTGGCTACTCTGGGCAGGGCTGTTCTGCAACAGCTGGGGAAGGGCTGAAATCCTGACATGTGCTGCCTGAAAGACCTCGAACAAAGGAGTGGAAGATGGAAAGAGTCATAGAGTAATACAGGCCAGTTGGAAACAGGGAACAAATTCCTGGAAAAAGGCTTTTTGACAACCAGCAATGTTCTTCATTTGACCCATGACTTGGCACATGGAAATGTTCTTTACAGTGTTCTGGAATAAGAAACTCTTGGACTATGATTTCTACTTCAGCAGGGAGTGTTGAGCACGTTTCCCAATTTCCTTTCCCTATCTGGAAGAAAGGTTTGCTATTCCTGCCTGTTGTGTGTTGACTTGGTTCCTTTTTCTGTACTAGTGCTCTAACCACAAGAACAGTATTTTTCTCCAAAGGAGAATCCAGGTTTTGCTCTGGATGCCACCTCTGTGTGTGGGATTGTACTGAAACTGGGTGGTAACAGTGGTGTTTGGGAAATAGGCAAAAAAAACCCCAAAGCCCAAGTGTTCTGTTACAAAGCAAGAAATAATGGGTATGGCAAACTCTTTCTGCCACTGTGAAAGGCTGGAAGTCAAAGGTGTAAGATATAGGTTGAGATTTCTTTTTATGGACATTTAGACAGATGGACAAGACAACAGTAAAAATAATAAAAAAAGGTCTGTGGCATGCTGTTCTTTGTGGCTTTTTCCCAAGATTGGTAAGCAGGATTTAAAAATCACGAACTACACTTTGCAACACCACCTTCCCTCTTAGGTGAGAACAGGACTTAATAACCAGTTCACGGAAAGATTTAAAAGCTGCTTGAAAGTTGTGCTTTTTCAGTGAAGTAAGGACAAGAAATTAATAGCTTTAAACAAGTCTATTTTATGGCTGAACAGAGAGTAAGTGACATTCTTGCTGTTAGATCAGAGGTTTAATAACATGGAGTAATTTCTGAGGTTGTGTTTACTGTTGTTTTCTCTTCTAAAACCTCCACCCCTCCAGCAGTGCATGGAAGGATTCTGAAATGTAACTGTAGACCTGTCAGAAAAGCTCCCAGTGGACTGGTGGCTCCCTTGGATGACGGCGATATGCTGATGGATGATTTGTCAGGAAAACAATTGTTTCTGTTGGCTTGTGGATTCCTTTAACAATATGGGAAAATCCTTAGTCCTGAGCCCAGTAAGACCATTCAAATGGGCTGAGAGAAATGACTCCAGCGTGGCTGTACAGGTGCACTGACAGATGTGTGTCACAGGAGGTGGGATGGGGCAGGGGAGGGTGGAGCAAGGAAGGAAGAAGACTTAGAATTTTGAAAGCATGAACGATCATTTTAAAACCTACATTTTCCGTAAAAGTCCATGAAAAAATTCCTGGTCAACTGCGGTGTATGTGCTCTGAAACACTGGGGATCTGATGAACATTTTGGGTGCAGCAGGAGCTTAGGGCAGCCAGTTCATCTCTGGTGGCAGTACAGCTATGCATGTACAAAGGTGTATTTTCTTCTCATTTCAGGTTTTCTTCTTGATTTCATAATTGACAAAGCTGAGACGGTGAAATCTGACAGAAGGGTGCAAGGTGTGAGCCTGCTCAAGCAGGTAGGCAAAGCAAATAAAATCTTCACAAGAGGTAAAACTGCCTGTCTTGGGATTTGGAATAGACCTTTTTATATCCCTTCTCTTCTGGGCATGCTGCAAGTTAAACTGATGGTAGAATTCTGCTTTCATTGATAATGTTGCTGTGCAAAAAATTTGGAGCAGGTTTAGAAGAAAAAACTCAGCCTCGTGTCTTGGAATGTTTGGGCTTGTCTTCCCAAGTAACTGCAAAATACAAGGGTAAAGTAGAACAATTCAGTGAAATAATCTTGGATGTCTTGGAAGAAGTAGTACCTCTTTTGGTTTTTTAATGCTATATTTACTAATCTTTGGATTTATGCCCTGGTCATTTTTGGGAGAAGAGCACTGCTTCCCCAGATACCTTAACTGACCAGATTATTAAATGTCACACTGATCTAAGTGATAAATCCTGTATTCTGCCATGTGCCCTCCTCCAGCTTTTGTTCTTTGCTTGAGCGTTGCAGTGATTTCAGTCAGTGGCCTTAAAAGTTTTCCTCAGTTATTGTGAACATTTAAATTCCAAGGCTGTGGAAGCTCATGGAAGTGCATAGCAGTGAGAGACTCTCAATGGTGACCTTTTTTCATTGCTGCAAAGCAGAATTGAGCTTCTCTTTTGAGTTCTGTCAGGAGGTAAAACATTAACTTTCCTGCCACTGTTTCCTGACAATAGTTTGCCTTCCGGGTAAAGTCCATCGTGGTGCTTTAGTGGGAGCATTTGCTCCTCTGTTGTTTCCATCAGTGGTGTGCTGGATTGCCCTGAGAATTAGGGAATGGAGAAGGCAAAAGTTTGCTCTATACACTGTGGTTTTATGACAGATGAACAAGCTGTCAGGTGTCTGTTTCCCAGGGTGTGATGCCTTACCAGAACTTTTAAACTCAGCGCAGAGATGTTTTTGGATGGGAGACTCCACTCCTTGGGAAGATCTGCTGGGCAGTTTAGAACTGGGCCTGCAGAAGAAACAAACGAAAAAACAAAAAGAAAATCCCTGGCAATGCTTCCAGCAGGACATGCCCTCCAGATGTGTGTAGTCAACGCTTGTGTGCTGGGAGAAGAGATCTGGATCAGGCAGCAGGATCAGCCTTGTCCCTTCCCAGGTGCAGGTGGAGCTGGTGTCAGGGTTCTGTAGCTGTAGGAAGGAAATGGGACTCTGGCAGGACAGATTGTTAAGGACAAGTCCCTGCAGCACTGTGCAAATGCTTCTGCTTTCAGTCTCTGCTCAAGGCCAGACACAGCAGGAGCTGTGTGCCCTGGGCACAGCTCCGTGGGCAGGGGAAAAATGGGAATGGGAGGTCAGCAGCCACTGCTGTTCTCAGTTTGCCTTTGCTTCACTTACAGGTGCCTCTTTATTTAAAAAATATAAAATCCTTTTTATATATAAGAACAGATGCTTTCAGAGCAGGGTATTTTGCTGAACATATTTTATCTGAGTCAGTCATTCTTAAAACTGAATGTGTATCACAGTAAGTTTACAACTGCAGTTAACTCAGGGGAGCTGACATGACTCCAGTGTGCAGTTTGTTTAACCTTTTGAGTGCTGATGGAGCATAGCAACTCTGTTTCTATCCTAGTAGGAGTTACCTCATGTGTTAGGAATGAATCAGCTTTAAAACGTTGGCAAAGATAAAGAATCCTTCCAAGACGTGAGCGTTTGGCACACGTTGCACACACCAGGGTGATGTTTGGCTGGGAAGTGCTGTGGATCAAAGTGAAAGACAAAAACTTAAACAGATCAAAGTGATATTTTTAAAATCTATTTTGGGGTCTTCTTGGGATTTCCTGAGAGTTAGTGCCACATCTTCGGTATCTTGCAATAGTTCCTGTTACCATTGCTTTCTTCTGCTCCTCTTCTGTGTTTTGCTTTCCAATGCTCAGCGTTGGATTTTCCGGCCAACAGAGTAGGAAGTGTTGCTGGTTCAACAGACATACTCAGTAAATTAAAAGGAAATACTTAAAAATTATCCTTTCACGCATTCTTTCCCTGGAAAACGACCAAGCACAAGAACAGTTCTTAGTGGCAGTGTCTTTTGATTTTCATCCATGGGGCAACAGGGATTAAAACATCTGTTGTTTCCTAATAGAACAGGAAGCATTAATTTTATTATTTTTTCTGCATGCTTTCTGATATGGAATATATTCAGATACTTCAGTTGAACTGATCTAACATCTTTAGTGTAGTGAAAGGGAAGAACAGGAACATGTAACGTGATTTTTAAAAATAAAAGCCAACTTCCCATTTCTAGAAAGTCCCAGCTCTGGTGATGAACCACCACCCACTCTCCCAGCAGCTGCTCCTGTGCTGGGCATTGTGTTCTTCCTGGAAGTGCCTTGGCAGAAGTTGGAGCCTTTGGTAACCATATATGTAATTTTGGAGAGCGACTGGAAGTGAAGGCATTGCAAGTCAGTCCTCTGGAATTTCCTTAAAATGGTTATAACAGCAGCAGCAGCACTTGATCAGTTGTGTTTATGTACCTGAATGTCTCTATTTTTAATCAGTGGGTAAAAAGAAGATGAAGTTTGTACTAACATAGTTTCTTTTTATTTCTGGCTCTTTTTCATTAGTCATTTTAGCTGGGAAGTTTGTTGATAACTTATCAAATGCGCAGTTAATGCAAATTTTGCTCGTTGGTATAAGAGAACAGGTCAGGGAGGGTGTAACTGAAAGATTTGTGTGCTCAAGCTATTCCCTGAATCGTGTTCTAAGCGACTCTCTAACCTTTACCTGGATACATGCCTGAAAATAGCCCAGGTAATTCATGATTATGGCTGTTTTGAGTCATTTAGTGCTACAGTGTAATCTCTTCTGTCTCTGAATATTTGGAAGGACATCTGATTTATTTTGGCTGCAACAGAATTCCTGGCTGGGTGATCCACACTGGTGACTGATCACAGCAACTGCAGGAACTGCACAAGCAGAGAGGACAGGATTGAACCTGAGCAGAGCTGTGCGAATAGGGTCACATTCCTGTGTCTTGGAGTATGATCTCTTTTTTGATTTCCTCTGAAAGTTTAGATAAAAGTTTATGGGGTGGGTTTTTTCATGGTAAGCTTTTTTATTTCTTCCTTGTCCTTTAAAGCAGTGGCAGCTGGCTGCACAGACAGGGATGTGGCTGCAATTACATGGAATTTTCACTTCCATGGGCTAGTTTGCCTCTAGAGGTGTCCTTGCCTCAGCCAGCAGTGTGGCCCTGCCTCTTCCCAGGTTTGTATTAACTTGGTGCTTTCAACTGTCACACTCTCATTTGTGATTACTCTGGGTTTAGAGCCTTTTATTCTTTTTGCAGTTTTCCTCCTTAGACTGAAATAAACCTTCTATTCTGAGCCCAGCACCATTCATCTGTTCCTAGCAGGCACTTCAAGCATCCCTATTTCCAGCCTTATCAAGCTCCGTGTCCCCGGAGTCTGTCAGCCTGCCAGGTGCCCGTTCTCTCCTATCAACCACACGCTTCATTTCTCAAATACTTCTATTTCCCTGTTTCCCTCAGGTGCACTGAGAGGTGCTTGCAAAGATGTCTAAAACTAACAAATCCAAGTCTGGATCCCGTTCCTCCCGCTCGAGGTCTGGATCGAGGTCACGCTCCCGTTCCTTCTCCAAATCCCGCTCCCGTTCCCGCTCTATCTCACGGTCAAGGAAACGCAGACTGAGGTGAGTATGTGCAGCCCCAGAGCCAAAGGGTGGAACGGGGCTTTTCCTCCCTTGCAGGTGGTTTGTCACTTAACTCTTTTCCAGGGAAAGACTTTGATTAGATCCCAGGACAGATAATGTCCTGTGTCTCAGGCTGTTTCCTGCCAACCTGTGCTGTTTGGGTGTTTTCAATGACTTAGGAGAATAAATTGTGAATAAATAAATAAATTAGGAGAGTAAGATGTTTGTCAGCACAGTCAAGATCTTTCTTTTGAGACTTTGGCTTTTTTAAGGCTTTAATGTAATTGATCCCAGACTCGAGGGGCCTTTGCAGACATTGTGTGCTTTTCCCCTCTTGAGAAGTGAATTCAAGCAAGTTTTAATATCAATTTTAGACACTGCTGTGAAAGGTGGGGACAATTCTTGATACTCCTTTGCCCCTTCCCTCAACATGCAGGAGCCAGGTAAACAGGAAAGATCCTTCTGGAGGGATAAAGTGGATAAAGATAATTTTGGTGCAGTTAATTTTAAGAAATCATTAATGTGTGTAATAGTTGTTCCTGTCTCCTGGAATTGCTTCTGAGCAGGCCAGTTACAGGCTTGTGTCTTCCCTGGATTTCTGTTTTTTCCTTTTCTCTTGGCTGAGCATTCTGCATCTGGCAAAGCCATTCCAGTTGGATGGGGTGTAATGGTGTTCTCCTGCCTTTTCACTCAAACGAATAGCACGTATTCTGAGAACCACTGGGCTGTGAACGCATGCAAGTGTTACCAGTTAGAGATTCTTAAAATACAGAGGTTCTAATGAATGTACAGTTGGAGAAAGAAGGACATGACAAAACTAAATTAGAGGCGGAGACTTGAGTCTAACCGAGCCCTTTGCAGAAGGAAGCTGGAATGCTGGAAGATCAGTGCTCATTTGGGAATATCTCCTAGCTGTGAAGGAACTTTGGCAGTTGGGAAAAAGGCACTCTGTGCAAACATGATTGTTTCCTCTGTGCTGCTGCTGAAGCTACTCTTGCTTTATAAATAACTCCTTTTTTTTAAAAAAAAAGTCCAAATGGAGCGGGTCAGCCCAGCCCAGCCCCCCGGCCTGGCCTTGGGATGTGCTCCGAGGTAGGTCTGGTGGGATCTTGGCATAAAAGGCCATTGCTGTGTACTTCAAGGTGCACCACAAATTGTTTTATTCTTCCTTTGGTAGGTTTGCTGTTTCTTCTGAGTTAAGAGTGCTGTGTTGGAGTCTGCCTGGTATCTCCTGCTTTCTTTATGACTTTATTTCTCACTTCTTGTAAATGCTGGGGATTTAGCCCTGGAGCAGTGCAGTGCCAACAGTTCTGGGGGCTGGCAGAGTTGGGGGAATTATCACTTTTGGTGTTTCTTTTACTGTATAACTTTAACTGTGTTTTTCTAAAAAGATTTCTGGTAAATAGTGTCTGCAACTTTTGGAGTGAAATCTTCCTGCTGCAGCCTCTCTAAAAGCACTAGAACAGATTTTGGAAGCATTGTACGACAGGTCCTTGCTGATAATTGATCACAGATGCAGCAGTTGTCTGAAAACTGAGTGTCTGTGTTCCTCATGCCTTGGACTAGAGCTTGTTATAACTGGTGCTTGCCTCCTGCCTCTCTGCTTTTCCTTCTGGTTGCTGCTGTTTGAATGAAGAAGTGTCTCAGATAAGTTTTTTGGTTGTTTGAAGGATTGAAAAATCTGTTAAAACGATTGCTAAGCTGTGTGTTAGCAATGATTGGAGTATGAATAAGAGTTGCCTGCTAAACTGTGACCTGTTCAGTAGGAGGAAGAAATTAAAACAGAACTAAAGTTCATGTCTGACTGCACACGTGTGCTGACTGTGCAGGAATTCCAACAGCAGGTTGTTCTCCCTTGGTTCTGGGGGTTTGGGGTGTGAGAGGTGAGGAGCAGCACTGAGATCTGTGTGAGGAAGTTCGTGTCTGTTGGAGTACGACCAATGTGTGTGTCAGAGCCAGAGCTCGGAATGCAAGAAAGGGCTGTGGAAACTGTTCCAGTGAATGTTATTTACTAAAATTCCATTCGGAAAAATCTCTTTTCTATTTCAACTTCCTAGTTTGGCCAGTCCTTCCTGTAGCTCTGGCATCCGAGCTCCAGTGAGACCATTAAACACTTACACAACCGCAGCAATTTAATGGGAGAGACTGTTGGGACAATTAGCCACTGGAATCTGCGTTTTTCCAGGGTTTCTTCGTTCCTGCCTTCAGGTTTTGTGGATGCGGGCGGGGCGCCCACAGCGTCGCCTGGCGGCGCCCGGCGGAGGTGTCCCTTCCCGGGAGCTCCATGGGATTGTGCTCTGGGATGCGCCTTTGGGAGCTTAAAGCCATAGAGCAGCGTGCCCTTCGCCCTGCTGCTGCCCTTCTGCTGTTGAGGTGTAGCCATTTATTTAACTTGCCTGACAGAGAAGTGAGGTTTCATCTGGATTATCAGAATTTTAAAGTACACGTGAAGTTGGGACACGAGAGGAAGATTTGGGATCTGTTCCAATAACAGTAGCATGATTTGCATTAAAAAATACTTCTTTATGGATGAGTTATAACCGTGACCTTGAGCTGTTAAGGGCTGGGTGCTTGAGATCTGTCATTTTTTCTGAAGCTGGATAGCAGCCATTTTCATCCCAGCAAAATGGAGAGCAGTGTGTGCTCATCATGGTCTCTGCAATGATCCTGAAATCAAATATTTGACAGTATCACGGGTACAAGTTATTTCCACTGCAATTTCTTCATGGCAAAGTGTAATACCTCAATCAGATAAGGGTAAACCAAAGAATTTATTTTAAAAGCTTAGAAGTGAGTTTTTCAAATTCTTTTTTTAATAAGTCTTCAAATAAAAAGTTGTGTCAGAAGAATAAACTACAAAAATAAATTATAAAAAGAAACTATAATATAAAATATTTGTGTAATTTTTTTTTTTTTTTAATCAGTTCTAGGTCTCGTTCAAGATCCTATTCTCCATCTCATAATAGAGAAAGAAACCATCCGAGAGTCTATCAGAACCGGGATTTCAGAGGCCATAACAGAGGATACCGGAGACCGTATTATTTCCGTGGCCGAAACCGAGGGTTTTATCCCTGGGGCCAGTACAACCGAGGAGGATATGGGAATTACAGGTCCAACTGGCAAAACTACCGCCAGGCCTACAGCCCTCGCAGGGGGAGGTCGCGCTCCCGCTCGCCCAAGAGAAGGTCTCCTTCCCCACGGTCCAGAAGTCATTCCAGAAATTCTGATAAGTCATCTTCCGACCGGTCAAGGAGGTCTTCCTCTTCCCGCTCGTCCTCGAATCACAGTCGAGTTGAGTCTTCCAAGCGTAAATCTGGAAAGGAGAAGAAATCATCCTCCAAGGATGCCCGGGCATCCCAGGCCACGGGAGATAACCAAGGAGACGAGTCTAAGGAGCAGCAGTTTTCAGGAGCTGGGGCTCAAGATGCCAAGGCATCCGAGGGATCAAAACCGTGGCAAGATGTGAGCAGTTATGGCACAGGCTCCACCTCCAGAGGGTCGGTGTCGGAGCTGAGCCCCCGGGAGCGCAGCCCTGCCCTCAAGAGCCCGCTGCAGTCGGTCGTGGTGCGGCGGCGCTCGCCCCGGCCCAGCCCTGTGCAGAAGCCGAGCCCGCCGCGCTCCAGCCCGTCCCCGATGGGCTCTGCCGCCCAGAGCGGCTCCACCTCCTTCCAGGGGGGCTCCCACCAGAGCCCCTTCGAGCACGGCTCGGCAGGAATGAGCCCCACGAGGAAGAGCCCGGTGTGCAAAAGCCCCACACCCGTCAGTTCGCTGTATGGTGCCACTCCGAAGGAGGAGGGCACAGCTCCCGGGGGAGGAGCCTTCTCCAAGAGGCAAGTCATGCATTTTGTGGTGCTGGGTTATTTTTTGGGATATTTTGGAGGAGCCAGCTGCACGTGTGGATGCTCCCCGTGAGCAGGGTGAGGGGCTGGGGCAGACTCCAGCTGGGAAGCTGTGCCAGCACACTGCCAGCTCTGGACGTAGGCCTGTCTGAATTATGGAGAAAATACAGACAGCCCGGAGCTGTAGGAAGTTGGAATTGATTTTCCAGCTTGGATAGTTCTAAAGATCGTATATGTTCCCTGCAAAAATGTTCATAGCCCATGAACACCTGAAGTGAAGATTGCCCAAGGAGATGGAAGCTCACATTTCCCGGTTATTTACATGTTGGTCGTAGACATTTTTAGTGTTGCCTTCTGGAATTGTGTTAGGTAATGTAAATTGGAAGAAATTAATTAAATCCTACTGCATATCCTGCTGCAAACAGCCCGAGGCAGGTGCAGCTGCAGTGCTTGTGCCTGTGTATGTGGATAGATGAGAAACTAAAGCACCAAATACATCTCTAGAATGAGGACAGCCTTCCATGCAGAAGGCATCTGCTTCCATCATTCTCTTGGTTAGTCCACTGCAGATTGTGCCCAAAGATGACACTTTGTTTTAAAAGATACAACACCATTCATAAGTGGTTTCAAGTCTTTATTATTTTTAAAGATGTTTTGATCTGATTCTGTATCAAGGATGTCTGAAAAGAGAAGGGAAAAAACTCCTGTGACTCTTTGTTTGGGCTTTCCAAAGCACTGAGCTGGTGTCTGTGGGCTTTCCCGCTGTCCCACAGAGCCAGGGTTTTGATTTGTGAATGCTTTAAAACTGTTCAGATGCTATAAACCAGCTGAATTGTTCTCACCAGAAGTGTTTTATCTTTCCCAGCAGCATATTCTCCTCTGTTAACCTGTTTGCTTTTATTTGTATTTGCAGTCTGTCATGAAATATTTAGCTTACCTATGAAACTTGCATCCCAAATTTGAAGTAGCTTTTGAGGCTTTTATTTCCAGTGTGTTGTTTAAAGCAGAACAGCCAATTTGAAAGGTTTGATGTGTTGTTCTCCTGAACCAGGTTTGTAAGTAAATAAACAGAGTGGGTAAGATGTTCCTCTTTTCCTTCCAATGCATCTGTGGGTCAGCTGGGTTTGATTTGTTCTTGAGCCTCATTCCATCAGTTCTGCATATCCATCTCCTTGTACATTTGCTGAATTTAGTGAGAACAAAAGTTTGAATTCAGGCTGAGTAATCTGCTTGACATTTTAATTATTTTAGGGCCTAGAGGCAGCTTTCTGTAGATGCATAGCTTGGTGTTCTCTGTAGTTTGACTCTTTGAACTGAACTATTGACCTCATTGAGCTCTAATAAGAAACCTCCTGTAATGTCTGTTTGTGACCAGGTATCTGGAAGAGCAGAAGACTGAGAATGGGAAAGACAAAGACCAGAAAGTAACAAATGCTGAGAAAGAAAAAAGTAAAGAAAAAGGGAATTTCTCTGAGTTGGGATCAACAGATGGAAAGGCAAAATCTGACTCATATGGATCGAAAGCTGACTCAGAGAAGGGATACCGCGGCAGCCAGTCGCCCAAGCGCTACAAGTTCAGGGATGACTTTGACAAGCTCAAGGTCCCGGAGTTCCACAAGGAAGGTCATTATGGGAAAGATGAAACAGATGAGCAGGACAAGAAAGACAAGGCAAAGGGCCGGAAAGATTCAGAATTTGATGATGAGCCCAAATTTATGTCTAAAGTCGTAGCCACTTCAGGTAAAAGTCAAGAAGAGGATAGGTCAGGAAAATGGGAAGGTGTGGTGTTCCTGCCACCTGGAAAAGAGAAGCAAAGGAAACCTGATGAAATGGAGGAGGAAAGCTATTCTGAAAGATCCAAAAAAGAAGAGAGACCAGGATCCAAGAGAGCTGAACCTGGTCACAGGGGTTTTGTACCTGAAAAGAATTTTAGAGTGACCACTTACAAGTCAAGCCAGGAAAAAAGCTCTTCCCCTCCACCAAGGAAGGCTTCTGAGGTGAAGGAGAAGCCAGGCACCAAAGTAGAGGGGCTCACTCCTGGCAAATCGTCCTTTTCCATTACTCGTGAGGCCCAGGTCAATATTCGAATGGATTCCTTCGATGAGGATCTTGCACGGTAAGGATCTGCCAGCTTTTGAGCAGTCTTGGTAGTGATGTTTTTTCCTGTTTCTCTTCCTGAGATCCCCCTGTGCTTGCCAAGTGTGAGGAAGGCTAAGCAATATTGCATCACAGTTTGTGGTTTTGGGAGCTGGAGATTAATTTTTTCTTAACCTTTGCTGTGACTGGATGTGAGATTAGTTTAGGATACACCAGGCTCTGGGAAGAGTCCCAGATGGAGTCAGGTACTCAATGGCTTTTGGCTGAGGGAAGTTGAGTTGTGCAGGGTAGTTACTGTGCTGCTTAAATCCATTTGCTCCTCTGCCATGTGTTTTACTATGCTTATTCTCCATGCAGCATAAGAATAGTGACCTGAATTATCACAGTAACCTGGAGCAGTGTTTTTAGGGATGTTTAAAGGAGCTCCTTGCTCATGCTTTTGAGTGTTCGTGGGTGCCTCCCTAATAACAACACAAACCATCACTGAGCTCCCAGCTCCTGCAGAATTAAACACCTTAAACTGCTCCCCTTCACCCCATTCTTCTATTTCATGGGCTCTTCTTTTTGCAGTCCCAGTGGCATATTGGCTCAGGAGCGCAAGCTCTGCCGGGATCTCGTGCACAGCAACAAGAAAGAGCAGGAATTCCGTTCCATTTTCCATCATATCCAGTCGGCTCAGTCGCAGCGAAGCCCTTCTGAACTGTTTGCTCAGCACATAGTGACTATAGTCCATCATGTAAGAGGTGGGTCAGGAGTCCGTGTGTCCTCGGGGAAGGTTCACTCCTCCCTTGACCAAATAAGTGGGGTTTGTGCACTCGAAATGCCTCGAGTTGTTTTCCAGCAGATATTCTAGAGATGAGACCGGCAGCATGAGCATGATCATCTTTATTTCCATAAATACTCTTCTGCACAGGCAGCAGGTGTTCTTGTTTTTACCTGAGAAATATTCAGAGTCTGGGACTTAGAATTGTGTGTTCTGATGAATTTGTGACTCACTTGAAGAAATTGTTCATTTCACTGAAACACCAAAAATTGAAACTGGAATTTGTCAGCAGCATTAGAGCTCATCCCCACGGTGCTTCACTGTCCTGCACCTGGGTTTTTAACAAGTTGTGGGATGGGTGGGCTTTGACTTTTTACAAAACTGGCACTAATAAATTGGCATTGTTTGTTCAAACCCCTGGCAGAGCATCACTTTGGATCCTCAGCAATGACACTGAACGAGCGTTTTACCAAATATCTAAAGAAAGGAATGGAACAAGATGCAGCTAAAAACAAAAAGAGCCCTGAAATCCACAGGTCGGTGCCATTAGACACTGTCTTAATATTGCAGAGTTATTCCAGATTTCATTTCTTAAACTCTGGAATAATTCCAGAATAATTCAAGTATATAACTAACCTCAGCCAAAAAACAAAAAAAGGAAAAGTATGGGGGGTTTTAAATACGTATGGAAATACTGGTCTGCTTTAAATGACATTTGATCTAAAAATCTTCAGATTCTTCTTATGAGCAAGGTTATATCTGTGGTTTTTTTTTTTGCTTTAGGAGGATAGATATATCTCCCAGTACTTTTAGAAAACATGGATTCTCTCAAGAGGAATCGAAAAGCTCCAGAGATCCTAGCTTCAAGGTGAACTGTTTCTCTGACTAGTTTAATTCAACAAAATGAGTGCATTGGGCATGAACTTAACAGTGATGTTTTTGTTTAAATTACTCTCTACTTAAGTTTGTGTTTTTCTTTTAAGGATGGGCATAATTCTAAAAATGAACTACAAAGGGTTAATTTTTATTAAAAATGTATCAACAACCTTTGTGAAGTGGTTAGACTATGGTAAATGACCCCAAAGTCAATTGAGGTGAGCTTGAGAAAAAAGAGAGGATTTTTGGAACAAGTGCCCATGATGAGAGAAGAGACTTTTTGTGATATTTTTCTGCTTGTAAGTATGATTAACTCCATTGTTACGTGCAATATTGCCAACCATGTTTTCAAAGACATGCATGTCAAAAAGAGGAAAGTAAAACTAAATGCTGAGCTAAAGCAGATACACTATTAAGCAGATGATAAATTTTGTTCTAACAACTGACTGTGCCATTTCTGTTGATTGCTGTTACTTTAACATTCAGCACTTGTCTTAGATCCAGAGCATTTGGGATTGAGTGTTTTAGCTTTGCTGAGTAGATGAATGTTAAGCCATTGCACTCACTGTAAACAATCATAAAAAAGGCTTAACGTAAAATGTTTGAGATTTTAACCTTTGTTTATTCACCTTCATACATATTTACATTGAAGAGATTTTAACCAGTCCTGCTGAAACCTTACTTGTTTCATATTTGTTTTCGATTTTTTCCAAACACACTTGTGGCTTGACATGGACGATGGTGAGATGGATTTGATGGGCCTGAACTCTGAGCATCAGCTTGGCAGAGTGTGTTATAAACGTGGTTTCCAAACAGCTCGCCAGCCTTCCGTGAAACAGACGTGCCCTCCCAAACCCAAATAGGTGTTTGCTGTGCCACATAAGGGAGCTGCTGCCGATTTTGTCACTTATCTGTCATCCATCGTGTTGGGAGCAGTTTTATTCTCAGAGTAGAAATTAAAGCTCTTTGCCTGGGGAAAGTAGAAGAGCAAAATACCAAAACAAAATGCCTGCTCTCACTCCTGCGTTATTTGACATATTTATTTAAACAAAAAAGTGGTTAGAAACTCATGTAAGTAAAAAATTTAACAGCTAGAGAATTACTAATCCTTTTGTATTTAATTGAAGACGATTAATTTGATGTATGTTGCATATCAAGTCATGCAGTTCCCAGGATGAGTGTTGTGTAAATGCAGTAGCAATGGCTGAGGCTGGGTGTTGGTACCAACATGGTGTAAGGCTTCCTGCAGCCCTCCTGCTGCCCGATTGCCTGTTTGTCAAACCACAGCCACTGTCACTTCGGGTGGGCAGCAGAATCGCACCCAGGTGCCACAGGGCTCAAAGGAGGTGCAGGGAAAACAACTACTCCTTTCCCAAAGAAACTCCTAATCCCTTCTTGAAGTACCAATTTAAATACAGCTCCAAGCAAGCATTACCAGGTGTCTTTTGTGTTTGTTTTTAATTAGCAATGTAAATTTAGTTTTAATTTTTCATGCAGCTGGTGGGTTTTTGCTCTGTGAGACACCAGCTTGCTTTAGCAGACTTGGCAGGACTGTAGGAGACACACAGTGTGTCTGTGGGGCTTTGTGGCACCTGTCACACAGTGCCCTCCAGCCCAGGGGAAGGAGCTGTAGGTGGCATCTGCACCGAGTAAATCTTCCTGACAGACGTAGTAATGCCTCCCTATCCATGGGATGTTGCCCTTCTCCCAGACCCCTTGGATGCTGCCTTTCACTGGCCTCCTCCTGCCCCTTGGATCATTAATCTTGGGTATCTCCAAGCAGCAAAGAGCTTTTGCTTCTCCCAGAGTGTCACTTCTAGACCTGGGGATTAAAATCACTCTGGCCCCTGCCAGGTGAGGCTGTCAGCAGGACCTCAGGTGCTGCTGGGTGGGACCAAGCACCCACAGGCTGTCAGACAGCTCTGCCACACTGTACCTGTGATCTGTAATCAGCTGGACAGGATTCCCAAGTTGTTCACATCCTCACTGGCTGTGGTGTACAATAAGTGTCAGCTTCCATGTCTCCCTCCCTTCTTCCAGACTGTTTATTTTAATGCTGTTTAAAGAGGAGATTAAAAGTTTTAAAAAGCAGTGATTTTGAGAGTAGGAAAATTGAATTCTGACAAAGGCAAACTTACAGTGCATTATTTGACATCTTAAAGTGGAATATTGATTAGTGCTCAGTTAAACTCCAGTTCTCCAGAAGTCTGTGCAGTCAGTAGCAAAGTAAATGGTGCTGAGCTGGGGCACTGCAGACCTTGTGTTCAACTCTGCCCTCCCTCTCCCCTGCGTTTGTAGGCTGAAGGGAAATATAAGGACGACCCTGTTGATCTGCGCCTTGATATTGAACGCCGTAAAAAACATAAGGAAAGAGATCTTAAACGCGATAAATCCAGGGAGTCGGTGGACTCGAGAGATTCAAGTCATTCGAGGGAAAGATCAACTGAGAAAACGGAGAAAAGTCACAAAGGCTCAAAGAAAAAGTATGTAGGAAACCCAGTAGCCATTTCCTTGTGCCTCTTGTGTCTCTGCTGCTCAGGTTGGAGACGACACCGTGTACAACAGTTGTACACACAGTTGTTCACCTGTGAGGTAACTCCTCCAGTGGCCTGAGCTACCCCTCTGCGTGTCGTCTCGCTATCATTGTATCTCTCAGAAACACTAAATAATTGTAAAAGGTAGATGGGAAGGCTCCATGTGTCAGGATGGGTGAGTCACTTTTCCTTCTTGTTCCTGTTGTGTCAGAGGGAAACAGCCATGTTAAAATGAGTTGGCTTTGATGTTCATTTAATCCTTTTCTATTAGCTTAATTTTCCATGTGACTAAAACTCCACGGATGCATGCTAAGCTGAGAGCAGATGGTGTAAACACCTTGGGAAGGAGCGACAAGTTCGTTCTGG
Organism: Dicrurus megarhynchus; assembly: GCA_013399195.1. Lineage (NCBI taxonomy): Eukaryota > Metazoa > Chordata > Aves > Passeriformes > Dicruridae > Dicrurus > Dicrurus megarhynchus. Next base: position 32,985 of record VXAD01010748.1, read on the forward strand.
AGAGATCTTGGGCCCTGTATTAGAGCCTGAGCTCTTACTGTGGCTTTTCCTCTTGTAGTAGGAAAAGGAGAGCATGGCATTGATAAGGGAGTGATAATGAAATGGTTTTGTATCAGATGTAACAGCTGAGTTCCTAATGCTGTTGTGTCCCACTCCCCTCCACTCCCATCACTGAAACAGGAAACACCGACGGGTGCGTGAGAGGTCCAGATCCAGTTCATCGTCTTCATGGTCCTCGCATTCAGTCAAAGCAGAGGAGTATCCCGAGGAGACTGAGGAGAGGGAGGAGAGCTCCACAGGCTTTGACAAGTCCCGGCTTGGAACTAAGGAATTCACTGGTCCAAATGAGAGAGGAAGAGCGAGAGGAACCTTTGTAAGTGTTCTCCACAGCTGCCCCAAATGTTCTCCACCCCTGCCCTGAGGGTTGATTCCCAGAGTGGGCAGGAATGGCTGTTTTGTGTTGCTCCTTCAGTTAAAACTGCCCTGGAGGAGAAGCCCCGAGGCAGTGCCTGGTTGTGGGTGATGAGCCCTAGTTGGATCACTCCAGGTCTGGGGCATGAACCAGGCTGCTGGGGATGTGCTGTGGGCAGCAAACTCCAGATGGGAGGAACAAAACAAAGCCTGGAAGCTTCTTTGCGTTAGCGATGCTGAGCAGCCCGATGGGCACACGCCGTGCTTCCGTGGGGGCTTGGCCACGCTCATGTTTGCAGTCCATGTACAGAGGGGTCTCACCTGCTTGGGCTTGCCCTGGAAATACCTCTACCTGATCTTCAGCAGCTTTATAGGGACTGTGATGTGCTGTGTGATCAGATGAACTAAAAACCCAAAAATGGGCTATCCTGTTGCTTTAGTGATAGGTTTTAAAGGTGTTTTGGGATGGTCAGAGAAGGGATGGGAGGGTGCTGGGGTGGGAGGGTGCTGTCTCTGCAGCCGTTCTATTTTTCTCCCCTGTGTTGCTGTTGCAGCAGTTCAGAGCTCGAGGGAGAGGATGGGGCAGAGGCAACTTTTCAGGCAACAACAACAGCAACAGCGGCGGCAACAACGACTTCCAGAAGAGGAGCAGGGAGGAGGAGTGGGATCCCGAGTACACACCTAAGAGCAAGAAGTACTACTTGGTACGTACCTGGGTGCTGAGACACCCGCACGCTCCAGGTGTGTCCGGTCTCGGGTGCTTTGGGGGTGAAGGCACCGGCTGTCACCGACACACCAGGTAGGGCTTCGGGTGATGCTTCACAGGAAGCTGCTGGCTCCTGCCTAAAGAGAGCTCGTTCCTGCTCCCTGTAGAGTGGTTCCCATTAAGTGGATCCCAAAGGGCGGTTGCAGAGGCGCGGTGCAGGGCGGTGCCAGCCTGTCTCACCTGCTGTCCTTGGCTTCCCGTGCAGCACGACGACCGCGAGGGCGAGGGCACGGACAAGTGGGTGAACAGGGGCCGCGGCCGCGGCGCCTTCCCCCGGGGAAGAGGCCGCTTCATGTTCCGCAAGTCCAGCACCAGCCCCAAGTGGGCTCATGACAAGTTCAGTGGGGAAGAGGGAGAAATCGAAGACGACGAAAGCGGAACGGAAAACCGGGAGGAAAAGGACGCCCTGCAGACGACGGCCGAGTAGCCGCGGGGTCTGCGCGGTTCTGGGAGCCCTGGCAGGAGGGGAGGGGTCAGGCTGGTGCTGGGGTGTCAGGGTGATCCCCACGTGCTGAGCAGAGCCCTGGAGAGCAGCTCGGAAACCATCCCGACGTTATTTAACTGCATTTCCAGAGTTCAGCCTCCCCAAGCACGGACTGGGACTGATCCATCATTTACGCTCGGATCCACTCCTGGAGTTTCTCTTCCCAAAGACTTCCCTTCTGGACTGGATACGGTCAAGCACTGCGTGAGGCCCCAGATTTTCCCTTCTCTGTGACCTTATGGATGGTCGGTTATTTTTTGGTAACAGGCTTTGAGGACGATGTGGTTTCAATTTGTGCTCACCTGACCCCACCAGTCCTGACATTTTGTTTCTCTTTTATAATTTGACCCAGTGACAGTCGGGGTTCACTCACCCGCTCAAATTTTCCTCCCCTATTGTGTATTCAATTTTCTAAATTCTGCTTATTTTAGGCCTTTACATACGTAGCAACATCAATTCAGAGATAATTTGGAAACTATTTTTGGTTCTTATAAATAAGAAAACAATGAAGCATGTGAGTAAACATCTAAATGTTCACTTGTTGGGACCAAACTGCTATGACCTTTTTTTTTTTTTTAAAAACTTTTTTTTATGTAACAGTTGAGTTTAGGGCCTTTTAAAAATGATTGTTTTCCTTTTATGTTGGAAATTAACAAAATTAGCATGGTTTAAAAGAGAAAAAAAATTACACCCTACTTCTGGCCACTGTTTGTGTTCACTATTAGGCCTGGTGTGTGCTGGACCCCAAACTGCTTGTAGCATTTGTGTCTCCTCCCTGCAGCTGGTTGTGACCCGAGTGCCCTTTCCAAGGTGACACAGTTTTCTAAGAAACTTCCGAATTCTTCTTGGGGAAAAATATAAACAGAGATGAGAATTTTTCAATATTTTTTATTAATCTTTTTATAAAACCAAAAGGCAGAATCCTCCTGAGCTGGTTGAGGACGGCCCTTAGGATGCATTTCTTTTTATCTTGTACTTTAAAGATATTCTGGAGCAGTTTGTGGAGGGTTCCCAGCCAGGTCGTGAGCCTGGGCCGGGAGTCACAGTCGTGCCCGCGCTCCCCCTGTCCCTCTCCCCAGGATTGCTGTGCTGTTCCCCACACACCAGCTAGAGTTTGGTTTGTTTTGACTTGAACAGTTCCTGTTTAGCAAAGCCCCGAAGTTTGTTTATGCAAATAAAATACAATAAAATAAGTCGTAGGTGTAACTCTGCTTGGTTTGTGTCCTGAGTTACCAGTCTGAAATGACCACAGGGGTGCAACTCCCTGTTGGGTTTTTTGCATTAACAGATCTTTCAGCCCCTGTTCTGGCAGTAGTTGCCTGGGGACAGGGGTGACACAGCCGTGGGCCCTTCCCCAGCCCGCTGTCAGCAGGGATTTCATCACCCGTGCACAGGACCAGCTCCATCCTTCCCACACCCGAGCTCCTCCCAGGCCCTGTCCCGGTGCTGCGTAGCTGCAGCCCCATGCGCTGCCCTCGCTGGTGCCCAGCAACAGCTGCTTTTCCATCGCTGCCATGCCAAGGGAAGGTGCCGTGGGGGCCGCTGGGTGTGCGGCCTTTGGGGGAATTCAGGGGCTGCCCGCAGGCAGAGCAGCTCTCCTGGCTGCTGTGGGGGAACGGTGTTGGCCAAGAGCTGTTGGGACAGGGCCGTGGGTTAACGGCTGGTGCTTCCCTTCACACTCAACCTTGAGCCAGCCTGAGGAAACGGGTGCCCAGCGTTCCCGGCTCCTTGGCCTGAGTGGCCACACCTGGGTGGCACAGCCTCCTGGTCTGCAACACAGCCTCTGTTCTGCCATCCTTCTCTGCCCCAGGGCTGATTCCCAGCCCCTCTCCCTGCTCCCAGTTTGGTATTGCTGGGTCAGTTGCCTTTGGCCAAAAGGAATATCCACGCTGTCTCCTGGGCCAGGCACGGGCCAGGACCGGCCAGGATCCCTGGTGTCACACTGATCCTTCGGGCCCTGCGGAGGGACAGCAGCAGCGTGGCCGCACCACCCCCTGCACTCGCAATCTGTGGGTTTCGGCCCTTCTGTGGTTGGGGTTTCACTTCCCCTCCAGCCGAGGGTGACGGAACCGCTGTGAGAGCCGGGTGAGTTTGAGCTGTCACCCCGGGCTGGCTGCGGTCCTGTGCTGGCCCCGGCTCCTCGCTGCCCCCGCAGCCGTTGTGCAGGGCCAACACCAAGACCCCGTGGTGGCACAGATGGCCCAGCCCTGCCCAAGGCTGGAGAAGGTGGGTAGGGGCTCCAAGTTGGGGGTGGCCAGGGGAGACACAGGGCTCTGTGTGGGGCTCTGCTGTGCCAGTGGTCCCTGCCTGCGGTCCTGGTGCCCTCCAGTCCCACCCTCCCCCAAACCCTCTCCCACAGCTGAAGCCAGCAATGCTATCCCAGCACACAGAGTCCAGTGAGTCCGGCCCTGGTGTCCATCCGGTGCCGGGAGCCTTGGTGTCCCGCCAGGATGGCCGGGCCATCCTGCGGACGGGCGCGAGGTGGGTTCGGGGAGGCGGCTGGGCCGGGGAGCAGGAGCCCCCGTGGGGCACAGGGATGTGGTGTGGACCAGCACCGAGGTGCTCTCTGCTTCAACTTCCTTCCCAGCGCCGAGCCGATTTCCTCCGGCATCACGTGCGCGGTGTGGGCCCGCGGGAGCCTGGCACAGCGCGGCACGGCTCGGCCTCGGGGGCAGCCCCACAGCGGCAGGTAGGAGGAAGCAGCCGCGGCTCCGAGGGTGCGGCGCACGGGGATCATCCCCACGGCAGCACCTGTGTGTGATCGCACTGCTCCAGGGCTGTGCCGTGCCCTGGGGCCCAGGAGAGCTGCCAGTGAGGGGCTGGCAGGATGCTGGGCACTTCTGGGCACCATCACCCTTGTGCCACTGGGAGCGAAGCAGCACTGGGGCCTTGGATAGGGGTGTCCTTGTCCCCGCAGCCCTCGGGGCTTCAGCCATATCTTTGGGTGGGTAATACCAGCACCGTTTTTGGTGTTGGCGAGGCCTCTGTGACAGGGGCTGTGCTGGTGGCGGCAGCAGGGACCAGGCAGCAGCAGGGCTGCTGGCCCAGGATGGGGAAAGCATGGCCCACCCCAGGGACATGGTGACCCACCACAGTGACAGTGTGGCCAACCATGGGGACAGAGTGGCCTGCCATGGGGACAGGGGTCCTGCCATGAGAACAGGGTGGTCCATGGGCACATGCCCATGGCCTGTTGTCCTGTATCCCACCATGCCAGTGGGCTTGTCCTGGTGTGACCCCAGGGTTCAGTGGTACAGGGATGCTGCTGTGCTGTGGATGCTGGCGGGATGACATCCTGCCCGTGCTGCAGTGCTGGTGCTCAAGGGAGCTTTGCAGCCGCCTGCTCCGCCACACACAGAGGAAGCGCCAACCACAGTGGGGCTGGTGCGGGGCTGGTGTGGGGCTGATGTGGGGCGGGGAGAGGCTGTAACAAGGGTCCTTCCCCGAGCCCCTTTGCTCCTCAGCAGCTGCAACCACAGCGAAGGACAAGGAGGGCGAGGACAGGGAGCCCCCGGGGTGAGTCCTGGGCTGGAGGAGGGGGAGGACAGGGATGTGCCTGGGTCAGGCCCCCTGGGCCAGGGCATGTCCCCAGCAGGAAGTGCTTCCTGCCCCACTCTCGTCTGACAGTGCCGGTCCCAGCCCCAGCCCTGCTCCTGCCTCCTCTCCCCAGAGCTCCCAGCACCAGCGAGGATGGAGCTGACCAAGCTCCCACTCACCAAGAGGATGGCTCCTGCTCCCCCTGTTCCTGCCAAGAGCAAACCAGCCCCCGTGCCGGCCACCAAGTAAGAAACATGTGCCTGTGCTGGGCTGTCCAGGGCCACTGCGCTGTCCCAGTGCCGGGGCCATGTTTGTGGCCATGGCTGGCAGCTCCCTGGCCGTGCCACTTCACGCCTCTGCTGTCCCCAGGCCCAGTGACCCCCAGCCCAGCACCTCAGCTGACATGGAGCGGGACAGAGCCGGTGACCCAGGTAGGATCCAGGGGCCATGCAGGGGGCTGTAGGGTGGCCAGGCCCTGCCCAGCATCAGGTGCTGATTCCTGTTCTTTCTTTGGCAGATGCCAATGGCTTCAACACGGTGTCAGTTACCACAGCCAGGCTGAGCCACCCCACAGCCACGCGGCCACGAGTACCCGGCCAGCGGCCACCCAGCATTGCCATGGGGAGTGGGGGGGGTCCCTGTGGCTGGGAGCAGCCCCAGGGACTGGCCCGTGCTGGGCTCTGTGCCCCTGTCCCCAGCATGGGGCAGGCGCCTGTCCTGCCATGGAGCACAGAAGGGCTGGAGGTGTCAGAGGGGTTGGAGGGGAGGTCACTGGCCCTGGAGGACCTGAAGGCCGAGGTCCGGACCCTGCACATCCTTGTGGACCTGATGCGAGTCCAGCACCTGTGAGTGGGGATGGGGGTGCCAGGGGGTCCCCAGTGGCTCCTGGCTGTTTGCTGCTTGTTGTGGCCCCAGCTGAGCCATCCTGGTGTGTTGCAGGCGGGACCTGCAGGACCTGCGGCAGGAGCTGTGCCAGGAACGGGCCCAGCGCCAGGCGCTGCAGGTGAGTCCCTGGCAGGGGCTGCCCTGTCCTGGGGTCCCCTGTGCTCCCCAACAATCACAGCCTCTCCCCACAGGTGGAGATCGAGCGGGTGAGGAAGGGGCTGCCCTGTTAGCGTGGGGGGGCTGCGGTGCCCACCCATGGCACGGGGCAGGTGGGTGGCACATGGTGCCCTGTGCCCCCCCGACCTTGCTGCCCCCAGCCTGGTTCTGCACCCATTGGGTACAAATGCTCACCCCACACCCAGGCACTGCTCCTCGAGGTGTAACAGCCCCTGGACCTATAGAAATTGTTTAAAATAAACTATTTTGGGTCCAGAGTGCTGTGTGGAGGCTGCTCAGGGCTCTGCTGTTGGCTGCCATGTCCCTGGAGGGCTGGGCTGGTCCTGCCGGGCACAAAGGGTCCCACCATGGCACCAGGGGTCCAACCGGGGCCCCGCGGCAGGGCTGGGATCTCCTCCCCCTCCTCCTCCTCCACCCCCGCACAGTTTCCCAGGCCAGCTCCAGTCCCAGCACATCCTGGCCTCCAGCCACTGGAGAACATCTGGAAAACATCTGGATCCTGCTGGCGGCGGCGGGGAACCAGCCTGGGAAGGAGCTATTTTTATAAAGCTGCCGGGGAGGGGGCAGCGGGGCCCCGCACCCCACGGGGCTGGGTTGGGGCTGGGAGCGGGGCAGGATGCGGCTGAGCCCGGCGGGAGCTGCAGCATCCCTGGGGAGCAGCGGCCGGCCCGGAGTCCGGCGGGAACATCCGCCCTGGTCCGGCCGGAGGGCGCTGGGTCACGGCGGGCGGTGCCGGAAAAGACCCGGCTAATTTTAGTGGGGCCGGGAAGGGAATCGGCGCGGGGAGGGGCCGAGGCCGTCCCTGTGTCCAGGGCCCCCCAAAACGCCGGACCCGCCACGCTGGGCTCTAGTTCGTGTACAACAGCACCATGTTTGTGGGGCAGGAGCCCACGGCTCACACGGACGTACAGCCCGGCCCTGCCCCACGGGGTGAACCCCCCGCCAGATCCCGGCTGAGCCGGGCAGCAAAGGGCTGCCCTGTCCTTGTCCCTGTCCCCGCGTGTCCCGGGGCTGCTCGGCTGGTGCCAGCCGTCGTACCAGTGGCTCAAAGTGCATCGTGTCCCACAGCGGCGGGGGCGAGTCCATCCCGGGGGTGCCCGTGACACCGGGGTCTGGCTTTCCGTGGTGCAGGGACAATCCAGGGCAGCTCCGCCAGCTCAGGGGCAGTGAGCAGCTCCCCTGTCCTCCCGGTCCCTCCTGGCACGGGGTGGGATCAGCTGTGGGGCAGCAGACACCGTGCCAGGGCAGCTGCCGGGCTCAGTAGTAGTGGACACGGCCCAGGGTGCCGATGGTGCCGGAGCCCAGGATGTCGGGCTGCCCGTTGCGCCAGATCTCGCGGATGATGCGCTCACGCTCCTCCAGCCGCTGCGCCCGCTCCAGCTCCTCGGCCGACGCGAACACATTGACGGCCAGCGCCCCGTCCCCGGGGCCGTGGCTCTCCAGCGGGATCTCGGTCACCGGCAGCAGCGACTCAGACGCTGCGCGGTCGACGGTGTCCTCTTCGTCCTCGTCCTCCTCGTCGTCCTCCTCGTCCTCGCTGAGGTCGCCGGGGCGCGCCGGGGGCCGCGGGGAGGGCCGGCAGGACAAGCGCAGTACCAGCAGGCACAGCGTGAGCACCAGCCCGAAGCAGACGCCCAGCACGAAGTAGAGCCCGAAGCTCTCGGGGTTGGCTGCGGGGGGAGCAGAGGGGTTGAGAGACCTGCCCGCGCCTGCCGGGGGCCCGCGATGGCCCCGGGCCCACCCCAGACGCGTCCTGGCTCACCTCGGATGTGGGCGTACGCGGCCATGCTGTTGCTGAGCAGCTCCATGTCCCTCCGGCGACTCTCCATCCTGTGCCTGGCAGTTCTCAGCGGCTCCAAGGACGGCACATGCTTGGCATCTGCGGGACACGGGCTGAGCAAGGCTCTACAGGGGGCTGGGACCTCCCCACTCCCCCAAGTCCCCTGTCCCTTTCAAGGCCGTGCACCCAGGGCTGAGCTCCAGCTGAGCAGGGGTTCGTGCCTGGGCTGGGCTGCTCCATCCAGGGCTGGAACCCCACAGATGCAGAGCTGGAGCCGTCCCACTCCTGCCGCCCTCCGTCCTTCCTCAGGGACCGGGACGGAACGGCTCCTCCTGGACACGGCATCGGGCGGATCTGTGGCACCGGGCCAGGCTTTCTGTCCCCTGCCCGGCCGTGGTCACGGGGCAGAGCAGGGACAGGGGCAGAGCAGGGTCCCAGCACCAGGGTGCCGGTGCTCCCGGGAGCCGGAGCTGCCCGTGCTCATGTGCACACACGTGCTCCACACACACTCCTGGGGCAGTGTCCCTGTCCCAGTCCCTGTCCCCCACACTGCTCCGGCCCAGCTCCAGCCTTGGCCCTTTGCCGTGGGGCCCTGCAGCGCAGGGACAAGGCCAGGCACAGTGCAATGACCACCAGGACAAGACAGCGGTCAGGATGAGAGGCAGGACGGCGGGAAGGATGGGCAGCAGGGCAGCGGGAAGGATGGGAGGCAGGACAGCGGGCAGGGCAGGGCGGGAGGAAATTTGGCCCTGGCAGGGGACGAGCTCATTCCCAGAAACGGCTCCAGGGAGGGAGGAATGAGGAAAAAAATGCAGAAAATGTGACACATCAGCAAAACCATCCCGGACAGTCCAGAGCTGAGGGGCCGCGGCACGTCCCGGGGCTGGGCAGCCCCCCTAGTGAGACGCCCCGAAACAAGGCCAGCAGGGTCCCTTGGAGGGGCGGGTGCCCTCCCCGTGGAGCAGCTGCCAGCCCCTGCCCCGGCAAGGGGCTGCTGTGGGGCTGGAGGGGCACAGTCCCACCATGGGACCCCAGAGATCCCCCCACCGGTGGCAGGGCGCTGATGAGGGCTGGGCTGGCTGCAGGGCCTTGCGGGTCCCCAAGCGTCCCCAAGAGCCGAGCCCCGAGTCGCTCAGTGTTGCGTCCCTGAGCACTACACCGTGTCCCCAAGCCGCCCGCTCCGCATCCTCAACCGCTACGTCCCCACAGCCCGAGCTCTGTTGTCACCGAGCCCCGTGCCCTCAGCCCCCGTGTCCCCGCACTGCGCCCGCGTCCACCAGCCCCGCGTCCCCCAACGCCAGAGCACCTGAGCCGCGACGGGACCGAGCCACGACACCCGCTGTGGCCATCGCGGCCGGGTGGCCGCGGGTGTTGAGGTCCCTCAGGGTGCCCCGTGCTGCGCCCCACGCGGTGCCCGGGGCTGGTACTCACCGGGGTGGGAAGGCGGCGGCGGCAGAGCCGCTGCACTTTGGCTGGAGCGAGGGAAGAGAGAGCAAGGTCTGTTTAGCATTAACGCTGCAGCAACAGGAAATAGTTCGGAGGCGGCTGGCGGTCAGCGCTCCCGCCGGAGCCAATGGCAGCCCCGGCCGGTGCTGAGCGGGGCGCGGGGCCGGGGCTCGTCCCGCTCCCCCGGGACGCCACGCTCGGCCCTGCACTGGAACCGCCCCGGAGCGGGGCCACATGCAGCTCCAGGCCCTGTCCCGGCCGTGCCCAGCGCCCATCCAGCCAGGCCAGGCCTAGGCTGGGCCGGCGGTGCCGGACCCAAGGCAAGCCCCCCGGGCTGGGTGCCAGCCCCACGGAGGTGGGGGACATGCAGGGTCCTGCCCTGATGGTCCCGAAGCAGCTGTGGCCACGGACAGTGCCTGGTCCTGGCCGAGGTGTAGGACACGCCGGGGCTCGGAGGACACGAGGCTCCATATCCCACCGCTGTTCCCAAGGCTGGCGGGGCCCTTGGGGAAACGAGGTTCCGCATCCCACCAGTCCCCAGTGGCCACTCCAGGCTGGGCTGGGCGGGACAGGCTCAGTGGCTGACTCAGGGCACTGGGCCTTGGGGCAGGACAGGGTTGAGGGTCCCGTGGGGCCACTCAGGGCCGCTGCTCCGTGAGCCTGGCCCCTCCCACTCCTGTACATCTCCCAGAGCACATCAGTACCCCAAAATCCTCCCTCCCACCCATCCCACCCACCCCTTCCCTGTGGGGTCGCCGGGCTGTCGTATGAAGTTTTATTGCCGACATGCAGGAGTAGTTCCGATGTAGTACAAAAATAACGTCTTTATACAAATTTTTTTCCTTTTTTTTTTTTTTCTTTTTATCCTTACAACAGGCTCTGTCCCGCCGCGGCCCTGTGGCCCCTCCGTGCCCCCTGCACCACCCCTTTCCAGTTTGCCTTAGCACAAGTGGATTGACCGGTGCTGCCACTGCAGGATTCTGGTGTGATAACAGCCTCAGGGAGTCCCGGAATATTGCTTTTTGCTTTAACATTGGGGAAAAACAGTAAAAATAAAGAAGTGGGGACAAGGTAGGAGAGAACCAGAAGGAGAGAGCAGGGCCCTAGCGGGGTGCTCAGGGGATCCCTGCCCTGCTGCTGGTGGCACAGGGGGTGATGGGCCCACACCAGAGGGTGCTGGGACAGACCCACCATCTTCAAAATAAATAAGGCGAAAGAGTTGAGGCTACTGGCTCAGCTGGGGTGGTGCAGGGAGCTGGTCTGTGTTAGTGTTCACGAGGCCCTGCCTGGCCACAGGGCCTTGGCGAGGCGCAGACAGGACGTAATGCCCGACGTGGCCAGGGAGGTTCAGGTCCAGGCCCCTGTCCCCACAAAGCCACCGCTGGGGTGGCCCAGCTTAGACCCCGTCCCCTTCCCCAGCCCGGGGCAAGAGAAGGCAACAACACGCTACAAACATCTGCTACTCGCTCCCTGCCCATGCCCATTGTGCTGCAAAAGCTGGGCCCAGAGAGCAGTGCAGCCCCAAAAAGCAGCCCCCAGCTCCAACCCTCCCTGCTTGCAGGCCTGGCAGGAGGGTGATGCCAGGGCTGGGAACAGCCGGGAGCAGGGAAGGAAGCAGCTGAAGGAGCTGCTGCCTTGAGCAGGAGCCCTGGCCAGGGCACTGGGAGCCCTGGGAACTCTGTGTGAGAACAGTTCATCTGGCAAGACGGGCATCCAGTTCATAAATGAGGCTCAGAAACAATCGTTCCTGTTCTCAGCACAGGCCAAAGCTCTTCCAGGGGCACCAGGTGACAAACCAGGATGTCCTTTTCCCCTGCCTTGGCATGAAGGCAGAGGCAGCCCCAGGTTTGGGCTGGGATGGCAAGAAAAGCTGGGAACAAATACAGTAGAGACTTCAGCCAGCCCCCTCCTACCTCTAGGCAGATTATTTTGGGAAGCTTTTCACATTATAACTCATATATTACATCTGTACCACAACAGAGGGGGGAAACGCTAAATCAGAATTAATGCAACTTTAACTGCACCTGGGATATGCTACTGAAAAATAAGATTAAATCATGGATCCTTATAAACTAAAGGAATCAGTGAGAGGTGGGAAAGAGGGCAGGGGACCTGGCAGGCCAAGTCCTGTGAAACCTTTGAACTGGGGATAGGATCCGATCCCTGCAGGCGGCACTGCCCAGACGACTCCTCAACTCCTGCCTGAGGCGGTGGCCGGGCTCTCCGGTCACAACGGTGGCCACACAGGACTGGCCAGCATGGCCAGACCAGGTGGCATGTAAGGACAGAAACAGATTTGATGCAGATGAAGGGAAGTGGGAGGTTTCAAGAAATTCTTCCTTTCGAGAAACCCTGGTAAATCCAAGCTTATTCAAACCACACGGAGCGGGCGCCACGGGCCGGCTCCGCGCTGCACAGCCGTGGCTCTGTGCCAGCAGCTTCACCCTTGGAAGTCTCCTCCTTTCCCACGGGCTTTGCTCGATCCAGAGAACAGCATGGTTAAAAAGACAAGAGAGGTAGATTACAGTCATGATTAAAAGCAGATTAGTCATCTAGGCTTCGATTTTAAAAAACAGATTCCAGAAGATGCCAAGAGGTTGCTGCTTCCAAAACTAGCTTTTCCAAAAGTCTTCTCCCTCCGGAGCAGGTGTGAGTGTGTGTCCCTGGACAGAGCTTGGGATTGCTACATTATTCCCCGTCGTGGGACACCGGTATTGCTGTAGGCTGGAGCAGGCGAGGTGAGGGCAGACTGCAGGGTGGTGCTCGTGCTCTCGGGGCGTGGGAAGCTACTTCCGGAGGTACCTCTGGGCCAGGATAGCCGCATCCAAAGGGTTCATGGGCTGCGCGTCGTGGCCCAGGCGCCGCACCGGCGGGATGTTCCCGAACTGCCGCTTCTGCAGGAAGCTCTTGGCCTCATGCAAGGTGTTCTTCTCCTCAGCCAAGAGCAGTTGCTGCCTCATGTAGTTCTCGAACTCGTACTGGGAGCACTCCTCCGTCACCTTCACCTGCAGAGATCGACCTGTCAGAGCCACACCCGGCAGCCCCATGGCTCCTCTGACAGGCCTGAGCTACCATGGGATAACCGGGGTCCTAATGCAGGGACGGGACCTGCTGCTGGGCACGCAGGCAGGACTCCTCGTGAGCCAGCAGTGCCACCAGGACACAGCACTGGCCCCCACAGCGGCTCTGTCCTGACATGGCTCATCCCAACCCTGCCAGCATTGAGGCTGCAGCTGCCTGACCCCTGTCCCTGCGGCACCGCCACAGATCCTGCACGGCTGTCCCCGGGCAGCCAGGCCACGGCCGGCACTTCTAGCATGAAACATGCCGGCAGGAAAACAGGATGTTTGCTCCCATGGCAGAGCTCACTGGGAGCCAGAGCCAACACCGCTGCCTCCTCCCAGCATTCCCAGCTGTGTGTGAGGGAGTGAGCGCTGCTGGGAGTGGAGCGAGCTGCTCTCATCAGCTCTGGGGCCGAGCTCACTTCCTGGCAGCTCAGCCAGCTGGACGTGCCTCCTGGTCCCAGCAGCATCGGCCTTTCCTTCCGTTGCACAACATGAGGGACTCAGCTGCATCCTCCCCACCCTCCCCTTCCCAGCCTGGGGACACAATGGGTGCCATCCATTCCCATTACAGACAGATTGGCACAGCAGCATGGAAAAGCAGTTCTGTGGAAAGCAGGGAAACCTACCTCCTGGGGGTTTTCGGGATTAGCCACTTGGTCATCTATGTCCGGCACCACTTGCAAAGGGCCGCTCAGTGAGGACATGGACTGCCTGGAGGAGAGCACAGCATTGGGATCCAGAGCACGGCACTGGCTTACCCACCCTCACCCAGCCCCAGGGTGATCCTGCTGGCATGGCCATGGCTGCCGTAAGCACTTGCACAGGCCTCTCCAGCTGTATCCATCAGCACGCAGCAGTGGACACATGGGATTTAAAGGCTTCCTGCAGTTCCCAGACCCTCTGGTGAGCTGAGCTAGCCACAGCTGGAACAACAGAGCCTGTGGCCAGAGACAGCGTGTCCTGTCTCTCCCCTTGCACATACCAGGACGCTATGATGGAGCTGAGGGAATCCAGCACTTCAGAAGCCGTCAGCCGCTGCTGCGGATCCAGGACCAGCAGTTTCCGGATCAAGCACACAGTGTTTTCTGAGACCCGGCCATCCCTGGGAGAGACAACACGTGGTGAGCCTGGGGTGGGCAGAGTGGTAGCAGGCTGGACACGCTGGGAACACAGGCCAGGAGCTACAGGAGCCACCACTGCTCTGACCCTGCCTCACCTTCCCACACGCTGTCCCAGCCCTGCTCCTGCTTCCTGGTGTCTGCTGCACACAGCCTGTTGTCAGTACTGCTGTGACCCTTGGGGTGCTGAGCTCCAGCTGGCCCAGTAAGGCCAAGTAAACCCCCCCGGCCAGGCAGGAAGGGCAGGCTGTACTCACTCGGGGATGGTGTACTCGGCAGCCTTGATTTTGCGGAAGAGCTCCTGAGGTATGCTGTCGTAGAAGGGGAACTGGCCGTAGAGCATGGTGAAGAGCACCACCCCCAACGCCCACATGTCGCTGGGCTTCCCACGGTATGGCCGGCCTGCAGGGAGAGGGAACACACAGCCTGAAAACCCTGGAAAGCACAGCCTTGGCAACTCCCCTCACCTCCCACAGCAGAGACACTTTGGACCCTTTTTCTAAGCATTAACCAAGACACTTGCGGCTTCCCCTAACACGACCAAAACTCCCTCCAAGGCACATCCTTTGCACATGAGCAAATTGTCCATCTCCACACAAGCGTCCTCCTGTTCCCTATGGAGCAGGAATATCCCTGCTGTGAACTAAGGGCATCAGGTAGTTGGAAGTGCTCTGCTGGAGTTGCCGGGTCAGTGTCCCTCGCCATCCCACAGAGCCACCCGGCTGCAAGTCTGGGCCGGGGCAGAGGGAATTCAAAGGCCAGGGAGGCCAGGGCAGGGGGAGGCAGGAGAGAAGCCCAGGAAAGATAAGACTGAGCCCATGGAGATGGGACTCTGACTGTGGGATGGAGCTAGCACACAGCCACTGAAGCCAGATGTAAAGCCATGGAGTGTGCAGGAAGGTGCTTTCCTGCACAAAGACATTCCTAAGGCTGCTGCAGCCCCAGGATTCACCTGATGGAAATGCTGCTTCTAAGCCCCTTTGGTCACACTAATCAGCACACAGCAGCATGGACAGGGTCACAAAATTAAACCCCAGTGCTACAGCACAGCACAAGATCCAGGGAGAGACTTCCTCTGACTCACACAGTGAGTCACTGCTGCAGCATTTGGTATTTGTACTAATTATTCTTTGCTTTATATGCTCAGAAAAAGGCACCTCTCCCTACTCCTCCAACTTTTCCTTCTGTGACATTTCAGCAGCCATCCCTCAGCAGAGACAGCTTCTCCTGGAGACCCACAACAATGATTAATTTCTCAGGCGTTCCAGCTTCCTCCTGCACAAGAGCACCGGCAATACAGAGGGATGCTCCAAGCCTGAAGGTGGTGGTGACGCCTGGAATGTCCTCAAGTAACTTCTCCCCTGATACCTGGAGGGTAACTGCAGACTGAGCAATTTTGGGAGAGCGTTTTGGAGAGCACAGGATGCCCTCAGAGGGAGCTGAGAGTCTACCCTCAGAGAGGAGTCCCCATGGGAAGGGCTGCTGGCAGACACCAGAGCCGGCGTGCAGCACAATGGCAGCGAGAGCCAGGCTGGGCAGAGTAGGATGAGTCCTGAGCTAAGGCTGAGCCTTGCAGGATCTCAAGCAGCCTCAGCTGTCAGAGATCAGCCAAGACAGCTTGTTCAGTGCCCTGTGGCCAGTTACACCACAAGAGAGCCCTTAGAAGAAACATGAGAAGGTAGCTGGAGGCCTGGACAGATCAGCACCTCGGAGCAGGAAGGAGCAGCTCCCTGTAGCCTCCTCCAGCCACTTGAGCCACAACTGCTCCAAGCTCCTGCAGAGCAGTTGACTTCTATCATGCATCTGGTCACAAGGGCCTCAGGATATCCTGCAGAACAGGAAAGGCTTGCAAAAACCCCAGGATCCACCTCCTCGCCTGCCTCTGCTCCCTTCCTGGCTGGGAGGGAAGCACCTCAAACCTGCCTGGCAGATCATGACAGAAGAGCTTAGCTACATTTACTGCTGCTGCCCGCAAACCTGACAAAAAAACTCCTGAGGGGAGTCCACTGGGTCTGGATGTTCCAGGACTGGCTCCTTCTGAGGGCATTTCTGCAATACAGTTGCTTGGGATACCAGAAACAAGTAACTCATGCATTAATGCCCAATATCTGGATCTACGAGAGGCTTTGTATGCACAGTCCCACCTGTATGTGGGCCCTTCAACACTAGTCCAGCTCACCTGCATGAGAAGAAAAATGCCCCAAAATGACGCCTAGGTCACTACACTGACAACCAGGACCACCACTGCCTGCTCAAAGGCTGGTACAGGAGCAGAGATGAGAGCTCATGGAGAGAAACCTCCTGAAGCAACTGGACAGAAACCACAGCTGTTGCTGATGGTCCCATGCACTGGGAACAGTTAAAGGCAGGAGGACACCAGGGAAAGCTGCTCTGTGCTAGAGCCAGATGCTACTCAAAGCCTCTGCTGGAGACAAGGCACAGGCCAGGCTGCTGGAGAGGGGATCCAGCCCAGACTGCTCTGGCCTGCTCTCATCATTCCTTTATTTTTAAGTAACTCCTTTCTGTTGGTCCAGAAGCTGCCCAGAGGGTCACTAGTTCCCTCCTGGAAGTGAGCAGCAACTGGACGAACTGCTCCTCTTAGTGCACAGCTGGAATACACTGACATCCTGGTGGGATCTGGACTGGCTGCCCCTCAGGCCCAGGGATTTATCTGCAGCTGATGGGAACCCTCAGGAACTGAATTCTGACACTGGAAACAGAACATGTCTGCAGTCAGACTCATCTGGGAACAGCCAGATTTGAATTAGCTTTGAAGTTGAGACAAGCCTTAAGAAAAAAGTCAGGCTTGCTCCTTCCCTCCAGCTTTCCCAGCTGGAAAAGCAGACCAGGTCTCCTAACTGGACCTTAATTAAGAGGCTCTCATGAAGGTTCATATGGGAACACAACAGGTGGTTTTATTTATTGTCAGGAGGCACAAAGACTGAAAAGTGTGTTGAGGTGGGGCTGAGGGGAATTCCTACCGCTGAGCACGTCCGGGCTGATGTAGGCAGGGCTCCCGCGCTGGTCCTTCAGCAGGTCGTCCTCGCTCACCAGGTGCTTCCCCAGGCAGAAGTTGGTGATGGTGATCCGGTGAGTCCTGGGCAGAAAGAAGCACAAGGTGTCAGGGAACACAGACCATCCTGCACAGGCCATGCAGCACAGCCAGGAAGTTGACTCCAGAATGGGGACTGTGCCTGTGGGGCTTTCTGGGGAGCTTGAAGTGCTGTGAGAAGACACACAAAGCTGTAAAATGAACTCCATCCCAAAGGAGAGGGATTCCATGCCTGCCAGCAAGGCTCGCGAGGCACTCACAGGGGCAGTAAGAGGGTCTGTGACAGCTGTGACAATGTCTGGGTGGCCTGTGTCAGCATGGCTGCAAGCACAGGGTGTACCTGGCTCATTTTGCAGCCACACAGGTACCTTGGCCAATCTCCCAGGAGCATCCCAGCCTGCAGCACCAGAGCTGCAGGACCTGCCCCAGGCAGTGCCTGACCACTGCAGGGCATGAGCGTCAACAAAGCTGATGTTTATTTTAGCTGCTGATTCTGCCCTGCACTTCCCAGCTGCCATCTTCTCCACACAGTGCATTTTCTGGGAGCCAAAGGAAAACACCCTGTGGAAGTTGCCCCGTGCCTAGTTCCTGAGCACTGTGTGTTTACAGTCATCAGAAGAGCTGCAGGACTTCTGATCAGACTCTGCACAACCACTTCTGTGTCACTCAAGGGTCCCACACAGGAGCCTGGTGGTAGTTCCACCCGATCCAACGGACTGCTCTCCACACACAGGTGTGCACAACACAAAGCCTGATCAACACCCAAAAACCTCCCACAGAAAAGGGAGAGCTGCAGGTACACAAAATTTCTCTATTAATTCATCCCTACTTCCCTATGGTACTGCCAGCTCACGTTAATGATTTTTTCCAGTGAAAGTGAGCTAATTACAAAACTATTGTTCCATTTATCTTCTCTGTCATTCAGATAATTTGGATTTTAACTTATAATGTAAAGGTGTGAGTACAAAAACACTGTCTGGAACATTTCTTGAAAAGTATTTCACAACTAGAGCCTGAGAGAATGGATTAAGTCAGTCACAATAACCAAGAAAGATTTCCAGCCAGTCTCACAGACAAATGAAATAGAACCAAGTGTGGGTTGGCCATGGAGAGCTGGTTATTAAAACAGACAGGCTTGTGTTTAACAAGTGTTAGTTTCAACTGTCAGGAGACTTCCCTGGCTGAGTAACAAGCTGCAGGATTTGTTAAGGATTTAAAAGACTAAGTGTTCTATAGGACACTAAAATGTTCAGGGTTGCTTGGTTCTATTTACTCCCTGAAATCTGATCTAATCTGTAATCACCCAGCTCCTGCACTGGCTAATGGGGAAACCTGAGAGGCTTTAATGTCTGTGGGGGACAAGGTCTGAGGCAGCCCCAGGTGGGACGTGCCTGCCAGGCCCTTGCAGTGCCACATGGTTACCTTCATTCCCTGCCACGAGAAGGGACCTGGTTCTTTGTGAGCGTGGCTGGAGCAGCACAAGCGGTTCTGCTCAGCCCTATCGGCTGCTCCTCTCCATGGAGATTGTTCTTACGCCTCTCCCACCCTTCCCCGTGACTCACAGGCTGCAGCTTTCCCTCACCAACGCTGACGGGCTTGTTAGTAAAAGGCAAAAGCAGAGATGTAACACAAAGAGTGACTCTGGCAAGTGTGTTCAAAGCTTCAAATACCTCCCCCTGCTAGTGGGGCCCTGGGGGCAGCCCCATCTGTGGGGTGCTCCCCTGCACTCAGTGCCCAGAAAAGAAGGGAAGTTCTGCGTGGATCCTTTAAAGCACCAACCTTTGTCCGCCCCTTCCAGCAAGGAGGAGAAATCAAAGCAGCAAGCAGAAGAGATTTATCTTACAGCAGCTCTACAGAAACTACAGAAACAACTTGAAACAACTTAAGAGGTGGCCCTGAGAAGCAGCAGCTGCTGCGTGTGTGTGTGGGGGGAACCAAGAAGTTCAAGCTCTGTAGATAAAACCTGTTTCCTTTCAGTGTTAGGGAGGAGAAAGCAGCAAGCTGTGAGTCCAGCAAACCTGCAAGCTTTGTAGACTCAAAGCCTGCAGAACTCCAGCCTTCCCGCTTTTTATTCATTCCACAGAAACCCAGACAGTGTGAAAAGGATGAATTCCACTCGTTCTTCAAGTTAGTGCAAAATATTTAGTCAGTAATGTAATCCTGGAGGAGAGAGCAGAGGATCTGCGTTGAACTGGGCTGCCAGCTAAATAGCACGGACCCCAAAGCACTGAGCAGCTCCAAAGAGCCACCAAGCAGAGCCAGGCCACCACCCCCTGCCCTGAGTTCCTGCTGAGCTCCTGCCCCTCTCTGGGCTGGTCCCTCTGGGTCTGCACCAGCATCCAGCACCTGCCAGGCTCCAGAGGCTCCCGTCAAACCAGCGAATGGAACAAGGGAGCCATTTCACACACAAATACACACTGGACAGAAGTGCTTTTGTTTAGATAAGTCAATATTTCACTGCTAGCAAAAACACAGCAGTGCAGCAGTCAGATCTAACACTGCTGTGATTGTAGCACAGCCAGCAGGGCTGGGAATGCCTTCAGCACGATGGAGGGTGAATGATGGGAACAGAACCAACCACCGTGCTTTTTTGGGGTTTTTTTTAAATATATATAAAATCAGTATTTCTCTTGCAGGTTACTAAATTACTATAAAATTCACTTTTCAGCCGTTAGAATCCAAAAAAAAGTCCTGACAAGGGGCCACTAAGCTGGGTGGGAAAAGTGAACTATCTAGGTGGGGCTAAATTCATTTTTGGAGATTAATTTATATAACTTTTAGCTGGATTTGTATTTTTGTACAGCCTGCTTCCCTTTCCCTCACCCTCCTTGAGGGCTGAGTGCACAAGGGCACTCAACAAGTGCTGCCGTTGGCTGTGCTTGTATTAGAAATCTGCTTCGGGGAACAAACAAAACCACTGCCAGGCCAGCAGCTCTCCTCCAGCAGACTTACCTTTTGTTTAGCACCATGTTTCCTAGTTTCAAGTCTCTGTGCACAATATTTTTCTGTAAAAAATGTAAGAATATTACATGAGCAAAAGCCTATTTGTTGTAGAAGTATAAATTTCATATTCGGACACTAAAAAGAGCACTAAAAAGAAATCATGGCATCTGCCCTCTCTGAAATAAGCCAGGTCAAGGTTTCAGGTCAGGTTCCACCCCGGGTACTTTATGCCCTTCACTTTTGATTGTGATCAGGACAGAACAAGCAAATTTGCTACTTTGAACACAAAGACAGACTTAGTGTACTTAAAAGACCTGAAACTGAGGTGTCCAGGCTTGGTTAGAGCAATCTGATGAGCATTCCTTTAGCAGACCCATGCTGCACTGCCCTGCCAAGGCAGGACAAGTGTCCTGTGTCACAGGGGAACAAGTCAAACATCAGCAGAATCCATTTTTAGTACAATAGTTTCTAGTTCATTGATCTCAAAACTTGTAGCTTGAGGTTCTGATCTCAAATCAATTCTTACACTGTGATTCATCTTGCTTCACAAGGAAACAGTTTCTGTTTCCTGTGTTTGATCAGGCTCTGCTCTCAGCTTTGACTGCCCCTGTCTGAGGTTACCACACTGTGGTTCACCTGACCTGCCCTCAGCCCAGCTGGCCCCTCTCCACAGCCCACAAACACCACATTGTCATCCAGAAATGTGCGGAGCAGGGAGGGAAGGGAATGCTCTTTAGGGCTTGGGGCACGAGGTCTTACACAGAGCACCGTTAACATCCATGCCCTGTAACCTGGCCACTGCCTGCCCCAGGAAGTTTTGAAGCATCTACTGTTCTAATGTGGGAAAACTCTGCCTTCCCAGCACTGGAAGGGAGAACCAAGCTCTCACCTTGTGTAATGCTTCTACCACTCGTACCACGTCATAAAATATCACCACGGTCTCCCGCTCGCTGAGTCTCTTCTCTTTAATGACATAATGCTGCAGATTGATCAGATCTGCTGTTTTGTCACTGAAATCGTGAGCACAGAGACAGTCCAACACCAGGCAAATGCGCTTCTTCATCTTTCTGACCATCCTGTTGGCTTCGAGATCTTCTATGATTTCACAAGCTCGGTCCTGCAGGGAGGCAAACACAGGAACAACCCCTCAGGGAAGCTCCAGGGCACATGCACACAGCCTGGCAGAATAAATAACTGGATAACTGGGGGGGATCTCAAAATAAGCAAATCCAACCACGGTGCTTGGTCTTTGCCCCAAGGTAGGATTTCAAAAAGATACAGGAGCTCTATTTAATGAATCACAGAGTTCCAGACTGGTTTGGGTTGGAGGAAGCTTAAAGTTCATCTTATTCCATCCCCTGCCATGGGCAGGAACACCTTCCACTATCCCAGGTTGCTCCAAGCCCCGTCCAACCCGGCCTTGGACACTGCCAGGGATCCAGGGGCAGCCACAGCTGCTCTGGGCAGCCTATGCCAGGGCCTCCCCACCCTCACTGGGAAGAACTTTTCCTAGGAGGAGGAGGAGGAGTGCAGAAGGCAGAGGAAGTCTCTGCTATGTGGCTCTGTGTGCACATCAGCACTAATGCTCTTTATGCACACAGACACCTTGAGCTGAACCCAGGACAGCTCTGCAGTGGAGAAGCCTCTGGAAACAGTAGGGATCCAACACACCATTCATGAGAAGAACAGAAATCTCAAGGCACAATTAGCAGTTCTTCCATGACATTAAACAAGACACAGCTGAGCTGGACATCTGGCTTATTTAACATTTAGTACAGATGGTCTCAAGTGAAAAGCGTGTTGACAAAATGTAACCAGCAAGTCAGGCAATACCAACACCCAAAGCAGTAATTGCTATCAGCCCCTCACATCAGTGAACAGCCCTCAAGGCACCAACAGCAACACAGTTCACTCACACAAAAACTGACTAGCACAGTGCCTGGTTTAACTTGCTGAAACAATTTCTTGGCTATTTGTCCCCTCTTACAAGTTATAAACAGTATCAAAAAGCAGAAATTTAATTCTAAAAGGTGCTAATTATTATGCCAGTGAAAGAGCTGTTGTTCTGTTTGAAGGGGGAGTGCTGAGTGCCTGTCCCATCCGTGAATGTTTTCACATTTCCCAAAATCCTCCTGTACTCTCCAGAGCTCCTGTTTGAAGCAGAAGTGGTTAACCTCAGAGTGCTGGAACTTGGACACGCAAGTGCAGGGTCAGCACGAACTGTACATTAAACAAAAGCAGCTCAATCCATCAGCAATCCCTGGCATTGCCCCAGCCTGGATGGTGACCAAGTGTACCTGGAAGAGCCCGTGATGATGGACCACTCCTTCCTGGTTGTGGAGCAGGGAAAGAAGAGAATACTCCGTGTGCAGCAGCATCTTGCCCTGTCGCTCCTCCTGGGTTTCTATTCCTTTATCACCCCTTTCTTCTAAGGTGAGAATCTTCAGGAAAAGGGAAAAGGCTTTTACAGTTCCCAGAGACACCCAAATGCCCCCAGCCCTCTCATTTTTGGCATTCCCATGTGTTTAACAGCTGGTGTAATTGCTCTGATGGTTGTGTCCTTGCCACAGGCCTGTCTGAACTCAGCACCATCCATGCAGAACGCACAGCAGCAGCTTCATTAATGTGGAAAGGTGGCTGTTTGCAAATATCCCAGGTGCTTTTTTCCTCCTGGAGCTGCCCCATTCAGGCACAGATCCAAGGGAGAGCAGCACAGCAGCAGAGGCCTCGTCTCAGGGCTGATACAGACACAGATCTGCGCCTGGCAGCACTGCCCTGCCAAGGGGAAGCTGCAGCAACCGTGTCCGACTGCACTGGTTCAGCCCACACCACCCACTCATTGCCCAAGTGCTCCTGCACAAGAGCTGGAGAGCCCTGAAGGTCTGGGAGCCTGCAGTTTGCTTACCTTCAGCTGATAAAAGTCATCTGTCCCATCCTTTCTTGCCAAACACTGAACAATACTTGGCACAGGGGAGTTACCTAAACGTGGACCTACAGCACAAAGCAGAAACAGACTTGTTTTCCCTCCAGCAGCAGTGACTAACCCGGGTTACATCAGCTGTCACCAGCTATGTTTGCTTGCACCAAGTTCCCGTTTTTGCAGGAGCTTGAGTGCATTTTCACAAATCTAAAGCCAAAAAAAAAAAAGGGCCTTGAACTCTGAAACCTTTTGGGACAATGTTTCAATTGTTCCCTGGAGAAACATTTATCAAAGCCCACACATGGCCCAGCTGTTTGCAGAAATCCTAATTTCTGCATGCCTGAACCACACAGCTCTTACATTCACAGCAACACCCATGGCAACTGTTACTGCCACACCTGGGAACACAGCTGCCACCTCTGCAGGGATGGCCCAGGGGTGTCCAAATCAGCCCGGATTTCAAGTTAACATACAGTCTCCACTCCTCACTTTAAATTAGTTAGCGCCAATTGATTACCCATTGGTTTCCAATGTAAACTCTATGATTTCTGACAGTTTATATAACCAGTTCTGAACCAACAACTATTCTAGCAACTCTCCAGAGCTGGCAGAGTGGCCTTGCCTTGACACATACCACTTTGAGTGACCACTAGTGAATTATTAAGTTGTCCCCACGCTGATGTGGCAATACATTCCAGGTCAGCAGGGTCAAACATCTCCCTGCAGCTCTATGAAAAAGCCCCCCAATGAATTTGGTCTTTAACAAAGTTTAAGAACAGAGTTTAAAAAAAAAACAAACCCACAACCAAAAAGCCCCAAGGGGGTAAAATCAAGATCTCATATTTCTCTCCCAAGCCCTGCCTGCCTTGCTGCATTGGCAATCCACGTCTCCTCAGCTTGGCCAGCTGCAAGAGCTCTCAGGCTGCTGCTCTGCACATCCGTGACCTGCACTCTCAGGTAAGACACTGAGTTAACACACCTGCTTTCCTCTCATTCCACAGTGCCTTTTGTTTCCAGTTTTGCCACCAGCAGCCACCTTGCCAACTGCAGAGCCCCCTCCCTGCTTACCCAGGATGAAAGGACCTGCTCTCTTGGCGTTATTCCCAGAAATCCCCGCGCACAGAGCCTTTGCCTTAGCGGATGTTTCCCCGGCTCCTCTGTCCGATGCTCGCCGCTTCATCCTCGGCTCTTGAAAGAGAAGAGAGATCCATCTGATGAGCCACCGAGTTATTTTCTCCTGCTATCCCCGATTTGTACTGGAAGGCTCTCACCTACGGATGCACTGGTGGCTCTGCCTACTTGTGTGTCTACACGCAGCCCTGGCTCCCTGCTGACAGACCAGGGGTGGGCTGCAGGCTGAGAGCAGTTCTCAAGGCATAAATCAGCCTTGTTATTCAGGGCAACATTTCCTACAACAGTTGTTTGAGAGACATAGTGGGAACAAGTCAAGATAATTAAAGCTTGTTTTACAGCAAAAACAAGTTTGCAAATTAACATATTCCAAAAGCTCTGAAAGAAGATGCCCAAGTTAGCCCTGCGTATGGGTGCCTGCTGCTGCAGCCCGGGGGATTTTGGGGGTTCCTCCACAGAGGATACACACGAGGCAACGCAGCCACCCATTGAGTCCCTCAGAGGCTCAAGTCTGTACCTCAAACAGCCAAGAATGCACAAAACTGACCACAAAAGTTAGTATCTTTCACCTTTCCCAACAAGGGCATATAAAACAAGCACAATAGTTATTGTGAGATTCAGCTCAGTTCACAAAGATTTTTCAAAAACGTATTTTTAGCCTTGAAAAAAGTCCCCTCTCTCCTTGTAGCTTGTTAGGCTCTGACTTTATTACATCTCCATCTATCTACATCCAGTGCAGCTGGAATTTGGAGTCCAGCACATAAAACCCTGTCACCTCAGCCTCCACGTGCAGGAATTGATGCTGTGTTCAGAACTAACACACTATTAAATGCTCCAATGGACATTCCAGTGAAAGGCAACACTGGTGACAACACGTGTGTTTCCCTGCACAACCACTATCGGCAAAAAACCATTTGATCTATTAAATGGGAATCTCATGGTTTGCATCCAGGAGCTTATTCAAGGTCCACACATCACCACTGTTCAACAGCAACAACTGGAAACTCAACTACCACCTCCTTATTCAGGTAGTGCAGAAAGTCTGATTTCCAACATGCATATTCTGCTGCTCAGAAATCTAAAAAGAATTTGGGTCAGTATTGCACAACCAAGACCTAAAGGGCCAAATAGATTCAAGGTTTATGACTAAAACACTTCTCTAAAGAAAAGTCTTGTTTCAGTGTAGCTGGAAAAGCACCTCTCAGGTGAGCTGCTGGGCTGCCCCCGGTGTGCTGTGAGCTCTCCACATCCATCAGCTCCAGCCAATGGAAGCTTTGCTCCCAGTACACCTCCTCTTCACCTCTAGCTTTTGGGAAATAACTTCAAAGACTTTCACAAACATCTACACATTCAATGTCTGTGCTCTCACTTTTTAAAGAGACTTTGGGGGGTAGGTGAGAAGAGGAACCAAGCACAGCTCCATTTCCTTACTCAAACTCAAACCTGGAAAAAATCTTCCCTAAGAGGTTACTACAACAGACAGGGGAAAATATTTTTGGGGTTGTACATATTTGTTTTAGAAGAGCCCCCGTGTTTCACCATGTAAGAGATTGATAAATCACCTCCCTCTGAGTGAAGTTCACCCTCCGGCAGTCCCGCCCTTTCTGTGGACACAGGCTGATCTCACTGCATTGATTCATCCAGCAGCACCTGTCCAGGACCAGCAACAGCCAGGAGATAAAGGGAGGAGTCTTGCAGCAGACTTTGCATCCCTGCACTCCCTACTCCCAGCACCTTCACACCTCCACAGAGGTGTCACCATCCCAGTGAGCTGAACAGAACACGGTTCTGAACCCCGTGTTCTCCTTGCTCCGTTCATTCCGCATCCCTAACCCAATATCCTTAGAAACTCCTCTGCTCCTTGTACATCACCACCTCTGCTGGAAACATGTGAGTAACATTTCCACTGGAGAAACCCCCTGCACAGGAACTCTGGGATAAACCCATTGTGCCATCCAGGCTGGACAGGCTTGCTGGTGCAAATGGTGTTACAGTAAACAAAACCACCTGAGGACTCACGTAGTTCAGCATCAACTGTATCGTTACTCTTCTTCCAAACTAGGTTTTCCAACGTCTCAGGAGACAGGAGTCATCACCTTGGAGAAGGCTGGATGGGCAAAAGGTCGAGGACTCTGTAATGTGAAATGAGATACACTTGATGCTGCGGTTCTGGATTATTCTGATTATGATAACACAGGATGCACTGAACCTTTATGGCCCCAAACATCTGTGTGTGTTTGGGCTTGGAAAAGGATTGAAGCTCCTGGTATCACGTGAGAGAACAAAAGGGCTCTGGAAGTTCAGTCTCTGCACTGCAGGACAAACTCCCATGTCACCAATCTCCAAAGTGACCTTCAGAGCAGGGACAAACACAGGCTCCACTTCAACCCCCGCCATGCAGCACCCGCCTGGGCTTAACAGCATCTCAAACACAGCCGAGTAAGCACCAAGACACTCCTCGCCATCTCCAGCAGTTTTTTACCATGCTAGGAGTTAACAGAGTTCAGGTCAGATCAGTATCTGATATCACTGTCCCTGGGATGGAGTGTTTTAAACATGGGTTTATCCTGGTTCCTTGCAGAGATGTAGGAGGCTCTCTCTCAAGACTTATCCTGCTGATGTTAAAATGTTTTTTTTTCTTTTCAGTCTCAAGAACTGGAAAGTCCCAGCTGTCTGTGGATAGAGTCATCCCTTCCCCCCAAATCCAAACTGAATCAAACCACCCTCTTCCCTTGTCCTGCCATCAGGACAGAAATGGTCCCTCACATGGACAAAGTTACAAGTCCAGCACAGAAATTCATACTTAATTTCGATGTCACACACTGGATGTATCAAACATCTCACTGGAGAAGTGTCCAAAGCCTCTCACTGTGCTAGCTATGGCTTTAATAGAATTATGATACAATTCATTTGGAGACCTAAACGTAATATCTTTTAATTACATAGCTTAAGGAAATTGTCAATTCCTGAATTACTGCATGTCCCGGTGCCCAGAGTAACAACAAAAAAACATGAGATGAAGAAACTGCCCTTTTCATCCCAGAATAAGGAACAAGCAGGTCCTGCAGTCCAGCAGCCACAGCTCAGAGCTGGAACTGGAAAAGGTACCTTTGGGACATGAGCAGGATTACTTAGCAGCACAGAAACCACTCATGGCTCTGGATCCAGCACCCAACTCACTTTTGGGGGGTTCATTTTGCACCAAGGGCACAACACGAGCTCAGTGGTGGTGACACTTCTAGTGTGAGGGCCGGGAACCCCAAAATGCCCGACCCTGCTGCTGTGATGAGCTGATCATGGTGAATAAGGCAGTGGATGAGCTGGGAACCAGCAGCAGGTGACGGAGCCCAAGAGCACCTGCTGGAAGTTCAGGACTGCTGAGAAGAACCTCCTTCAAGGAGCTCACACCATTCCAGGGACCTCTCTCTGGTGCCCACAGATGGGAGACATCCTGACACCCAACGCAGTGGCATTCCTGTCCAGTGTTCTCTCCTGAAGCCAAAAGCTGTAGCATTTGGGATGAAGCTGGAGACCTGCTCCACAGGTTTTTGTCCCTCTCTGTGCAGCCGTCATGTTTGCAAAAATGAAGCTAAAAAAGGGAAGCATATGAGCAGCATCAGGCTGCACCTTTTCCCACCCAAATACCACAGTGGGCAGTATTTATCAGTGAGGGTTAATCCAAATTCACATTGAAGCCTGGCTCACGGGAAGCTGTGTTGGACATGACCTAAAAAACCTCCATGAACAAAATATTAAATGGGTAAAAGCTGGAGCATGGCCCAGCTTCCCACATGGAACACCAGCAGGTTGGTGTCACTGAAAGGAGCGACGATCCCAGTGTTGCCTCACTCCTTCCCGGGCAAACCCAGCCAGGAACAGCTCAGACCCGAGTCATCAGCACTCCCAGGGACAGAGCCTGGGTTCTCATTGGAAAAGCTTCCCTCAGAACAGGCGGAGTTTGGATCAGGCAGGCCTGCAGAGGAGTCACTGGCTGGGGGATTAAAGGGAATGTTTGCAGGGCAGATCCCAAGGAAAGCAGGCCATTGCATTAAGTGTATGAAATTTGGTCAAAAACACACCCCTTGTGTCCTAGCTGGTCCTCAGAGACCAGGAGCACACCAAGAAGGCATCATCCCACCCTGGGAGCAGGGAGAGGAGAGTCGCCTACCCAGTGCCTCCAAGGGCTTTTTAGCTTTTCCTCCTCACCAGGCGAAATTTCTGCCCCACTCATCCACAGCCCACCCTTATCCTCTTCCTCCCACGTCACACACAGCATGATCTAGAGGGGAAATTGAGCAATAAACTCATGTGTGGTAGCATGTACTTCACTAGGCTGATGTGCATTTTAATATTTGAATGACCCTTAATCAGGCAAAAGTTACTTTCTGGACATAGTGTCCTTCAAAGTTTCAGTCATAGGACTTTTGTTTTGTTCTTCAGCATCAAACCAGGCCCATCCTGTCTGCGCTGTCGCTTCTCCTGCAGCCAGCTCAGCCTTCCTGACATCAGCCAGGCACAATTTCATCCCCAAAGATAATGTGGAATGCAGAGGGGAAGCTTCAGCCCTTCCCTGGCTCCTTGCTCATCATCCCACATGGGCATGTGGAGAGAAGGAGCTGGGGAATCAGGGTGGGCTCCGCTCCCCTCCCTCTGCACAGCACGGGGGAGATTCCCGATGCAGGAATGTTAACATTACTGAAGGCTCTGGAAGCTGAACCGTTCTCTAAGAGAAGTAATAACATATATATAAAAAAAGCCCATTGGATGACTCAGTACAGCCTGTGTTCCGCTGCGCTGCCCTTCCGGGAAGGGAAGCCTGCTCCCGAAACGGAGCCCTGACTCACAGGGTTCTTGGAACTGAGCGGAGACTCATTCAACTTCTTTCCTAAGCGAGAAGTTCGCTCAAAACCAGGCGCAGAGTTTCTCTGCTGAGAGGAATACGAAGAATCCTGGGGCACTGGTGCAGCAGGAGAGGCTGGGACAGCCCTGTGCTGTCGGAAGGCACCCAGGAAAGTATGGACTTGCTGAGCTCTACAAGCTGGGAGACAGAAACACCTCCGGCAGCCTCTGCTGAATCCCCCCACTGAAGAACCTCCTTCCTCAGCCCAACCTGTGGATCAGCTGAATCCCAGGCACATGAACAAGGCACAGCCAGCACCTGGGAGCCCGTATGGGAGCCCAGCACACCTTACCTCAACCCACATCCAGCTGTAGTCAGTCTCCAGCTCCTCAGGGACAAAAAAGGCTTCCACAGGCCAAGTCACACATCAGGGAAAGCAAATTCCATCCCGGTTTCCCCCCCGGCTCCTGCAGCCGGGGAAACTCTGAAGCACAGGGTTCCAGTGCGTAATTAAGGCGCAAGCAACAAGCCAGGCTTTCTTCAAGCCCTTCTGATGCATCAACACATGAGATAGCCAAGGACTCATCTCTGGGAGTTCCCTCTTTGGTTACATAAACACCAACCTCAGCTTAACCCTTTCGTGCTGAAGCACCAGCCACATCCACCAGGAAAAATCCCCATTCCAGCCCAACACCCTCGCAGCTGAAGCCTGGAAATACAGCAGCAGCACTTGAGGCTGCACTGCTGCCCCAGCACACGAGTCCCTGACCCGGTCTGTGCCTGTGGTTGGGCTGTGCTCACCCTCCAAACCCCACCAGGGGTGAAGGGTGGGCAGTATTATGAGGTTTTATTTCTCATTTATTGCTTATGACACTATCGATATGCCATAACCCCCTGCAGCAGGACCTCTGCATGCACAGAGCGTGGTGTGACCCGCACACGTGCTGACACTTCCCAGCGAGGTGTGGCTGCAGTTTCTCACAGCGGTGACTCACCTGGCCCTACCTGGAGACAACCGTGTTGAAGTTACCTGCACACACTGCCAGGCCTACGCTGCTGGGGTTTGCAGTATGACAACACACTGACAGGAACTGCACACTCACCAAAAAATACTAACCAAAAAAGCCTGTTTCACACAGAAAATGACCACAGACACACAGAGCCTACTCTGTCCAGCAAGAGCTCCCAGCTGGAGCTCCCAGGCAGGAAGGAGACACACACTGTACCTGCCCGGAGCACCTGGAGCCTCTTCACAGGTAACACCCTCCTGAGCTCAGTGGGCAGCTCAGGCACAATCCCCAGGGCTGTCCTTATTCATAGTCACAGACTGGTTAGGGTTGGGAGGGACCTTAAAGACCCTTCCGCCCCCCTGCCATGGGCAAAGAGACTTTTCACTATCCCAGGTTGCTCCAAGCCCTGTCCAACCTGGCCTGGAACACTTCCACAGATGGGACAACCCCAGCTTCTCTGGGCAACCTGCGCCAGGGCCTCCCCACCCTCACAGGGAGGAATTTCTCTCTAATATCCCATCTAACCCTGCCCTCTGTCAGTGTAAAGCCATTCCCCCCCTTGTCCTGTCACTTGAGGTTCTTGTAAATAGCCTCTGCCCATCTTTCTTGTAGCCCATTCAGGTAGTGGAAGGGGCAGTTACGTCACCCTGAAGGCTTTCTTCTCCAGGATGAAAAACCCCAATTCTCTCATAGCAGAAGTGCTCCAGCCCTCTGATCAACTTGTTGCCTCCTCTGGACTCACTCCAACAGGTCAATGTCCTTTCTGTGCTGAATCATAGCACAGCTCGGTGCCTGTGAGGCTTCCCTTGCCCGTTCCAACCTCTGTAACATCCTGAGAGTCACAACCCAGCTGAACTTTGCTTTTAAGGAACACAGTTACGTGATCAAACCCTCAGCATGGATACCACAGAGAAACAATCAAAGGACGCAGCATGAGCCCTCCAGCAACGAGGAAGTATGTCCTGAATCCTGACTGCCGCCGGCCCGGGGCTCCATGCCAGCAGGTGAGTGCTCCCATGCTGTCCCTCAGGTCACGCCTCACCTGGGTGACAGGCGCCTCGCCTGTGCCCCATCGTGTCCCTGCTGCCTCAGAGGAGCCGGCCGTCCCACAGCACACGGCAGAGAAGTGGTGGCTCAGCCCCACCACACCAGGCAATGGCCTCTGCTCTGACTTCTCCAGCTCCCTCTGGACATGGGATTGCAGCCCGAGTCCCCCAGCACACCTGTTCATACCAGTACATGTTAAGCCCATACATTAAGGCTCTAAGCTAGCAAAGAACTGAATCCCCAACGCCAGTGCAGCACATTCCAGCACAGCCTGGGCAGGAGGGAGCTGCTGGATGGGCACATGAGGGACCCCAAACCCCCTGTGTCAGGGGGTGGAGATGCCATCCCATGGGGCTCCCGACAGCAGTGAGACCTTTCACACCCTCAGTACTGCACAGGCAGCAGGGCTCCCAAAGGCCACGACCAGAGAAGCACCTGGCTCTAGGTGAGGTCCCCCACCCCCTCAGCTCCTCGGGTGAGCTCCCACGGGAGAGCAGGGCAGGGTCCGTCCCTGGCTCCGACACCTGCTGATGTTACTCACCCTCGCTCAGAGGCACAGCCCTCACCTACTCACTGCTGAGGCACACAAGGCTCCTCCTCGGCTCAGAGGTCCCAAAAATCTAAATTCAGAGGTTCCTGCCCAGACTGGAGGCAAAACCAGCCCCAATCACGGGCTGTGCCTCCCTCGGCCCCCTGGACCTGTCCCCGTGCTGGCAGCAGCGCCCCAGCCCCCCGAGCTCCTGCCGGGCAGAAAGGGACAAACGAACGTTTTACCATGGGGCCTTTTCAAACCCAGCCCCCCAGCCTGGAGAGCACCGGTGCACCGGCAGCACCGAGCTGAGTCGGGCGGCCCGAGCCCCCCCGAGCCGCCGGCAGCTGGGGGGCTCCCCCGGCTCGGTCCCGTCGAACAATCGGTAACACCGGCACGTCTTCCCGCAGCGCCGGGCCCAACGCGGCGGCGCCTCCCGGACACGGTGCCCGACCGTCCCCTCGCACAGTGGGACAGGGATGGTGACGAGTCCCGGAGCCGTGTCCCCCCCGCTCAACCCTGATCCCGGTTTCCTCCCTCATTCACCGACGGCGCCAGTTCCCTCGTCTCTCACCCACGGCCATGGCCCCGATACCGCTTCCTCCCCCCTCTCTCTCATCCTCCTCACTCAGCCACGGCCCCAGCCCCGGTACCGGCTCTCCCCGCTCTCTTTCACCCCTCACTCACCCATGGCCCAGTCCCGGCTCCCCCCGCTCTCTCTCAGCTCTCACTCACCCACGGCTCGACCCCGGCTGCCCCCGCTCTCTCTCNGGGAGATTCGAACGCGCCGTGATTGGTGAAGGGGCGGGGCCTGTCCAGCTGACCCCGCCCACAGAGGCCCGCGGGCCCCGCCCAGCAGCAGCGGCACCCTCGGGCTGGGACCCCCGGACTGGGACACCCCGGGCTGGGACACCCCTGGGTTGGGACCCCCGGACTGGGAAACCCCGGGCTGGGACACCCCTGGGTTGGGACCCCCGGACTGGGAAACCCTGGGTTGGGACCCCCGGACTGGACACCCCGGGCTGAGAAACCCTGGGTGTGGACCCCCGCCACAGAACCCNGGCCCGGCCCGGCCCGGCCTCGCTCCGCTCCGGCGGCCGCCTGGCACCGGAAGTGACGCGCCGCCACCGCCCCCCGCAGCCAGCCCNGGGTTGGGACCCCCGGACTGGGAAACCCCGGGCTGGGACACCCCTGGGTTGGGACCCCCGGACTGGGAAACCCTGGGTTGGGACCCCCGGACTGGACACCCCGGGCTGAGAAACCCTGGGTGTGGACCCCCGCCACAGAACCCCCGCGCTCTGAGCCCCGGGTGGGACCAGCCGGGTTGGAACCCTCCGGGCTGGGCCCCTCGGTCTGCCCTGCGCTGCTGCCCAGCCCCAGGCCCATGCAAACAAGCACCCCCCGGGCAGAGCCTCCAGCTCCGCTTGAAGAGGCCACACGGCTCCATGTTCCACGGGGTCCCTGTGGGAACAGGTTACGGTGGGCTGCAGACTTTGGTAGTACCGCAGGTTTTGTGGTGACAGAGGGGCAGGAAGCAGAGGAGCCGGCAGTACCAGCATTCCCTGTGTCCTAGGAGATGCATGTTCCTGCTTTCTGAGGCAGACAGTGCTGCCCCTTCCCCTGCACGTTCACTCCCCTTCATCTCGCTCTCTTCTCACGGAACACTTCCAGAACGGTGGCTCAGCAGGGAGCTGAGCACAGACCAGAACCAGCCCCTGCCCAGCTCAGCACCAGCGGCTACAGCTCCCAGGGCAGCCATACCGGTGACAGCAGGTCCTGCACTCTGTGGGCAGGGAAAGGCTGAGCCGGGGGCAGTGCGACAGCAGCTCTGGCCAAGGGTCCTTTGGCTACTCGAGGAGGGACATGAGTAGCTGCCAATGGAACAGGAAATGAGCAGAGAGACCACAGAGCCTTTTAAATGATGTTATTCATTACAAAAACCAGCCCTGCTCCTCCGCAGGCACCGGTGGGGGGAACAGCAGAACCCCAAGTACGTGGGGGAAATTGTTCCTGGGGGGTTGTCCTTGGGTGGGATATCCGGCATGGAGGGGGCTGGCAGTCCATCAAAGGGTCATGCCCATCCCAGGCCCATCCCGGGTCCACCCTGGCTGTTTGTGGGCAGCACCAGGTGCTCACTTGTGCTTGGCATGAAGGAACTCCCTGCGGCCCTTGTCACGGTCCCCGAAGCACCGCACCCTGTGGATGGTCTGGAGCTGCTCCTCGATGGTGGCCTGGATGTCCACCTCGTCGGGGATGTGCACGTAGCGGATGTTCCTGCCGGTCACAAAGAGCTCGTCCAGGTGGGACACGGTGCCCTGCCTGTCCGTGAAGGTCACCTCAGCCAGGCGCACGTTCATGAAGGCGTCCACGTTGGTGACGCGCCCCGCGGCCGCGCTCTCATCACGCAGCTCCACGGTGGTGACGCGGCCGCGCAGGCCCTGCAGCAGGATGACCAGGCTGTTCTCGGAGATGGTGCGCTCCTTCACCGAGTGGCTCACCTCCATGGCGGCTGTGGCGGGACACGGCACACAGGGCTGGGGACACTCGCCTGCTGTGCCTCACATGGACCAGTCCCTTCCCATGGGCCAGCCCCTGCACATTCACCTGGCCACAGATCAACCCCTGCCCACGGACCAACTCCTGTGCACACCTGCACACGGAGCAACCCCTGCACACACACCTGCACACGGAGCAACCCCTGCACACAGACCAACCCCCGCACACACACCTGCACACGGAGCAACCCCTGCACACAGACCAACCCCCGCACACACACCTGCACACGGAGCAACCCCCACACAAACACCTGCACATGGACCAACCCCTGCACACACACCTGCACACAGACCAACCCCTGCACAAACACCTGCACACGGAGAAACCCCTGCACAAACACCTGCACACGGAGAAACCCCTGCACATGGACCAACTCCTGCACAAACACCTGCACATGGAGCAGCTCTTGAACACTCCCCTGCACACGGACCAAGCCCTGCACACACGCCAAACCTCACACACTCGCCTGCACACACACATCACCCCCTGCACTCTCACCTGCACACGTATCACCTGTCACACGCCCACCTGCACACGTACTGCCCCTCTCACACTTACCTGCACGTTCATCTGCACTCATACCATTCCTTGCACTCCCNGAAAGGGGCGGGGCGGCCCCGCGCGCTCCCCCCACCGGGCGGTGTCCCCGTGTCCCGGTATCCGCGTGTCTCGGTGTCCCCCTGTCCCGGTGTC
>VXAD01010748.1:67434-77656 GCA_013399195.1 Dicrurus megarhynchus
GCGTGTCCCGCTCAGAGCCCGTCCATCAGTGCCAGCAGGTCCTCGCCCTTCTCGGCGCTGCCCGGGCGCGGCTCCGCCACCTCCAGCTCCCCCAGGATGCGGGACAGCTCCGCCCGCCGCCCCGGCTCCTGCGGGACAGACACCGCGCTCAGCCACCGCCGGTGCCCCCACGCTGCTACCGCGGCCGGGGCTGGGCTGGACTGGGACGTGCCCCTTCTACACCCAAGTCGGCTAAAAACTTGCTCTGGTGTTTGTCAGCATTCAAGTTTTCTTAGTAAATCATCACCAATTCCACTGTCTGGGCAGAAAACTGGCCATTCCTTAGTTACGAGCTTAAGTGAAACGGGAAAAAAAGTGTTTTTAAGTCCCTACTCTCGGTGAAACACAGTCCTTAGCAAGGCAGGGATGGTGAGAACCAGTGATGTGAAACATGTTACGTACCTGCGTGGCTTCAATGTTTATAACCTTGTAGGACAACTCCTCTGGTCTGGTCTGTGCTGCGTGTCTTGATTAAAAACAGGAAAAGAGTGGTTAATCCCATGAAGATGTACAAGGAAGTGATACAAATCAGACTTCATGAGGCTCCTGCAGGCACAAATGATGCTCAGAGGATGCTCATAGGGCCAGATTGGACGGGGCTTGAAGCAACCTGGTCTAGTGGAAGGTGTCCCTTCCCATGGCAGGGTGGAATTAGAGGATCCTTAAGGTCCCTTCCAACCCAAACCATTCTGTAATTCTATGAAGTCTGAACAATGCCTCTATTCCTACTTGGCAAATTAATGTATTCACCCCAGTTTGGAGGCTTCTCCCCATCCTAGATTTTTTTGTTAAGTGTAGAAGAGCAGGAATATTTCTGTAGCTGAGATTAAAAGCAGGTAAAAACATCCTGATAAAAGGGCTGAAGGGATGTTTCTGTCCCTCCAGACAGATCCCAGCCAGTGGTATTTGGAGCAAGGCTGCATCACAGGAGATATCTGGAGCAGGATAACAACGTGCTGGTCTGACCCTAAAGCTGTTGAGGGCCAGCTCTGGTCTCCAGGACTCCCCACAGGGCACCCCAAACCCAAATCAAGAAGGACTCTGACATACTCTTCCTCCTCGTCAGTCGTGAACAAGTTCAGTCGAAATCCCGTCTCGCCACCAGCAGGTTTCTGGATGTCCAAACCTCCCAGCAGCCGGGCCAGAAAGTTCAGCTCTTCTTTAGCAAGGGGGTTGGGGACTATGTTCTCCTGCAGGAAACAGCAATGGGCCCACTGGGCAATTACCTGGGAGATGGGGCTGCAAGGAGCTTTGATATTCCATACATGTCCTTCAGAGGGATATAAACACATTTCCCTGTTGTTCCTGGGACAGACTGTGCAGATAACCAGTAATCACCAGCTCGATATTGGAAATGGTTGCTTGGATTTATAGACTCAGCACAAGATGCTTTTCCAGCTAAATTGGACAAATGAGAAATCCGTAAAGCCAACTTTCTGTCTTCTCAGATTAAAATGGAAGCAAGCACATCCTTGCACAAGCGTGTGGATTCTTTGGGAAAACGTGCCCTTCCCCTGGCTTCAAAGGACTGGGGAGGGTTGCATGAGGCTCTGAGAACAACAGAAAAGCTTCCCTGAGCTTATCACATATCTAGAGACTAAGAATTTGGCAAGTTTAAGTAGTGATAGGTACAGGACAACACTGACCTTTGCCTGGGATGCCAGGTTTTTGGATGACCCCGACACGTGTGTCTCCACTGGCCGGGTCACGCTGTACCTAGAGGGGGAAACACACAGGGAAGAACAGCCTGTTACTGGGATGAGGTACAGGAACCAGAGGGAGCAGCACAGGATGCAGGATTTTAGGATATTTCTCTGAAGACTGAACAATTGCAATGAGAGGTTAGAGCTCAGTGTGGTGCAATAGTGAGGCATTAAGGCGTGTGAGGGACAAAGCTGCGAGAAGGAACACGGATCTCTTTGGATGGAAAATGTACATTAAGGAAAACATGGAGAACAGAGAGGATTTCTTGACTGTGGTTACATTAAATCACATTTCACATAAAATGTAGCACCAGGTGAGAACACTCTTTCCTCAGCTCCGCTGTGGACATAAATCAAAGTTTTGCTGTTTTCCGTAGCTCTTTAGACACTGTCCACACATGTCCTGGTGGAGGACAGCACCTTGTAACAAAGTCAACCTGATAATTAATAGCAAAAGAGGCCAATACAACACCAGGCTGAAGATGGGCTTCAGAACAATCCATCAGCATTTGGTTTGGGTTTCTACGTAGAACAAAAATTACTTACATATTTGTTCCAAGTTTGAGGACTCTGTCTCCATAAAGCTCAAAAGATCCTTCCCTTTGTGGAGTAACGTAATTCCCAGCAGTGGTGAACTCAGCCCTTTTAACTTCCACTCCTTTGTGATTGAATATCCTTAAAAACAAGGCATTATTGAAACATTTAGTAGTTTTAGTCCTGATTTTCAGTGCCTAATTCCTCTGCTTCCTGCACAAGGGGAATAAAACTCTATTCCGTACATCAGTAAATGCCTCTGTTACCGGATAAGTTACTAAGAGCTAATTTACTGGGATAGAAAACTCCGGAAGCAGCTCAGCATTTCATTGCTGGGTGACTTAGTCCCAAATCCTGTCCTTTAAATAGTATTTACTGGAGGTTCAGCTATCCATGCAACAGGAATGGCAGTCTGAGCTGAATTCCTGAGCCCTCTGGAATGAAATGCTCCTCC
The DNA here is from genome assembly GCA_013399195.1 of Dicrurus megarhynchus. Taxonomy (NCBI): domain Eukaryota; kingdom Metazoa; phylum Chordata; class Aves; order Passeriformes; family Dicruridae; genus Dicrurus; species Dicrurus megarhynchus. Next base: position 70,165 of record VXAD01010748.1, read on the forward strand.
CACACATGGCACCAGCTCACCTGATGAGCCCTGGGACCTCTGTGCCCCACGGGACAGGCCCTGAGATTGGCAGCACGAAGCGACCGTTCGAGTTTTGCACTTTATCCTTCAGAAAGATGGAGACCTGCAAAAGGACATCACAAACATCACACCTTGGGGAAATCCTCTACGGACCTTCCCATCCAAATTCCCTGAAATCTGAGCTTGAGCCTCTCTGCCTACACTAGGGAAGGTTTCCTAGACCTCCTGGTGTGTGTATAGGGATGTTTTTACAAAGCCAGTGATGTGGAATTACGGTCCAGAGGAGGGGCACACTGATCCAATATTAAAAAATTGTATTAAAAAACTACGTCCTGTTTGTGCATGCAAGTGTGATCAATTTATTTAGAGAATATCAAGACTTCATGCTCAGGTTTCATATCAAGTTTCTTCTAAAAGGAAAAATGGATTTACCAATCAGCAAATCATACTTGTAGAGATTCCTTTTTTCATAATATTGTAGAATTATTCAGCATTATTGTAGTAGATGTGCTCAACTTGTGAAATCTGAGTGCAATTACAAGCACATCAAGATGACTGAAAAGCACAAGTAACAAACCCAAACCTGCAGTGTTTATAAGCAGATCCCTTTGTACTCCAGCCCCAAACTCCCTGTCATTCTCCCTGCCTAGTTGTATTGGGCTCTTACCCTGATGTGCATGTCCTGGAAGAAAATGAGGAGTGTTTGCCTGATGAGCTGGAATTCACCATCAGAGAGACAGTTGTAGGTCTGGAAAAGAAAAATTGTCATGCAAGGGTTTACAGGTGTTCCATGTCCCACCCAGGGAAAGGGGGAACAAGAACATCTGAATATTCTGACACACAGTATATACAGCATATTCTGATCCACTTGCAGGGGGAGCAGAGATGCTCTAAGGGGGCTGCTGGTCATTATCAGTAATTATTGTCTGTGACTAAAACTCTGATTTAATTTCTGCTGAAATCAGTGGAGACTTTAATCAGGCTGAATAAGCAACGTATTGATTTAAACTGGGCCAGTAGAAAAACATCACTTGATTCACAGCCCTGTCCAATGTAGTAATTCATCTCTAAGATGATGAAAGAGGTAAAAACCCCATAAAATCAAACCACAGTGTGTCCCACCCTTTTTCTGAGGATTCTTACTTCGATCAGCTGCCGGAAGGTCTCATCCACCTGGTTCAGAATGCCAGGGGAGTCAGAGATGAAATCCTTGATGGCATCCAGGTGGTTGAACGTGACCAGCAGAATGTCCCTGGGCCGAGGGCACAGCAGCACTTGGTATTTGAAGGCCATGGTCATGAGGTCGTACAGCTGCAAAGGAACACGGGAACGTTGGTCCTGTCACACAGGAAACTTCCCAGGGAGGGAGAGAGGGATTCAGGCACTCAGGCCAGCACCTGCCTGTGGCACATGGAACCATTTAAGCTTCATTTCCTAAAAAAACAAGACCTCTGCAGTCCCATCCCCAGCCTTCCTGCTGGGTCTCCAAAGTCACCAATGCTCAGGTGAGGTCACACCTCGAGTGCTGGGTCCAGTTCTTGGCCCCTCAGGGCAAGAGAGACATTGAGGGGCTGGAGCGTGTCCAGAGAAAGGAGTGGAGCTGGGGAAGGGGCTGGAGCACCTGAAGCGACTGAGGAAGCTGGGGGGACTCAGCCTGGAGAAAAGGAGGCTCAGGGGGGACCTTTGGGGTCTGCACAACTCCCTGACAGGAGGGGGCAGCCAGGGCAGGTCGGGCTCTGCTCCCAGGGAAGAGGAACAGGAGGAGAGGGAACGGCCTCAGGCTGGGGGAGGCTCAGGTCAGACATCAGGAAAAATTTCTCCATGGGAATGTTTATTAAACATTGGAATGGATTGCCCAGGGAGGTGGTGAAGTCCCCATCCCTGGAAGTGTCCAAGGAATGACTGGATGTGGCACTCAGTGCTCTGGGCTGGGTGACAAGGTGGGGATTGGTCACAGGTTGGGCTCGACACTCTTGGAGAGCTTTTCCAGCCTCAGTGATTCCACGAATTTCAGCAGCCCTGACACCTGGGTGGAGGGCTCTCTGATAATCCCATTCCTACCATTTTTTCCAGAACTGGCTGTGGATAAACTGTTTGCAGGCAATAACTCTAACACCTGCGGCTGCAAGACAGAGGGTGCCAGTACAGAAATACAGACATTTATCTACACCCACAGATGTGTATATTTTTAATATATATGAAAACATCTGCTAAACTTAAGGAATGCTCAGTGAACTTGTTCAAATCAAAGATTTAGCTGTTCAGGCAGAAATACTCAGTTCTGAAGTAGCTGATGCCACCATGGATTTTCTTGCCTGAGAACCATTTTCACAAGGAAAGCTGTTCCAAAATGCTTCAAAATGGTAAAGCCAAAGGTTAATTATTGCAACAGAAACTGGTGGAGCGCAGCTGGGGAGTGCAGCAGAGCCAGGCCAGGTGGCAGGTCTGTGTTACCTTGTCCATGCTGGCCTGGTTCAGTCTCATGATGGAGGTGTGAGCCAGCCGGTCGTACACAGTGCGCAGGGCTTTCTTGGAATAGAGATCCTGGGGTTTGAACAGCTCCTCCATGAAATTTTTCTTGAACATGGCAGAGATGATGTCGTTCATAACTGCAAAGACAAAGAGGCTCTGTGGTTTGCTCCACAACAGCGCGCTCCTGGTCCGCCCCAGCTGCAAGGTTCACACCAGGGTTACCTGTGCAGAGCAGGGACAGAGCACAACAGGAGAGGGGGAACAGCACCTCCGGACCCAACACTTCCTCAGTCCCACCTGGGCTAAGCCAGCTGATGTCCCCCAGGGCACAAACACCACCTGAGCTGAAGGCAGCATTCCCTGTTTCCCGGTGGGAATAAGGCTGGCTTTGTTGTCCTGGTTTTACAGCTATGGGTGGCACTTTTCACTTTTAAATAGTGCTGCTCTGATGTGTTATTATCTAAAAAAGCTGCAGTTCTGCTTCCCAAGGAGACTGTTTTGCATTGTGGTAGATCTTTGCAGATTGCAGCTACCTGGCTGTGCCTGTTCCTCGACACCCTCTGACACTATCAGTCTATTTTTTAACTCCTCAGCGGAAGCTCCCGCAGGGCTCTCTGTAATCTTTATTCCAAATGGATTAACTGGCAGGTATTTAATAAAGCATTTATATCCCTGGGATCTGTATCAACCCATTTAGGGCCCTCACAGCTGAAACTTCTGCAGGCCCTAGAGTTTCAAATGCAGCACTCCAAACCTCCTGACTTGTGGTTCATTTTTTAATGTGTAAATTTAGCCATGAACTGTTATGTGACTGAGGAGTTCTTAGAGCTCAGGAGTGCTGTGTGAGAGCTGTGCTCTGGTTATTGAGCTCTTAATACAAAACAAGATGGAAAACACTGTGCAGTGGTTCAAGCATCTGAGCTTTTGTGCTGGATCTGCTCCTTTTATTATCTCCCTGATACTCCACAGAGTTATCACCAATAAACATTTATTTCTCTATTAAATAAAAAGGTGAATGAATATGTCAGGTCACAGACTACGGTACAACTGTGGATTTTCCTAAGCAAATGACTGTTATGAAGCTCATAATGCCAGACAATTCTTGTGGATTAGAAAAATCTCAGAATAAATAATTTAAAAAAAAAAAAAGGAAAAGGAGAAAAAGTGAACATACAGAGAGTGGTAGTGACCAGTGGTTTGAACTATTGCCCCAATGATTCCCTGGGGGGGTCAGACACCTGGCTTTTTACACCTGTCCTACACCAACAGACAAAACAAAGGTCATTTCCCTGTCACTTCACCTCCTCCTAGAGGATTAACTCCCTGGGGAGTGAGGGGAGCCTGGGCAGGGAGAGCTGTGTTCCCAAGGGTAAGGGCCTCCTGAGGTGATTCTCTCTCCTCCCTAAACCTGCTGGTTACAGGTTCCTCATGCACTGGTCACACACAGCTCAGCAGCCCCTGCGCTGAACCTGACGGGGCTCCCTAGTCCTGGTTTAAACACCCCAAAACCACAGACAGATCTCAGCTCCTGACCAGTTTGGGTCACGAATACACCTAATTGCAAATGGGAAAAAAATCCCTCCTTCCTCCCTTCCTTTCAAATAAACTGGCCATAACACAATCCCTACACTTGCAATCTCAGGCAGAAATCCCCTATATTTTTGTGGAGAAAATAAAATACATTAGTACTAGAAGATATTAGTATTTAGTTAATTCTGCAGGGAATAAATTATGACAAAAATAAGAATTTCTACTTTATATTGCTATCAAGGAAAATATTTTTCAGCTGCTTGTGTGTGCTGCCCACACAAAGACTTCTCCTGTCTTTGGAGAGTCACAAACAACTCAAACCACCAGGAGACAGACACCTCCCAGCACACTGATTTTTCAACAGAATCGAAGGTCTGTGTGAACCACAGGCATAAATTATCTTCAGAAATTAAAACCTCTTGTGTGGGCTATAAAAAGAACTGAGAAGGACATAAAAAAATCCCAGTAAAGGGCAAATTGATAATAAATCTCTCACATGTTTGATAATGACACAGCAAAGGCCTCAGGGGGGCCCTGGGGAGCTGCTCACACCAGTGTGGCCATGGCAGGTGACACACACAGGAGCACTGGCCCAGGGACATGGCATAAGCAACACAGAAAAGCAACTGAGCAGACGGGGGGGTCATCAACTGGAATGAGAGGAGGGACACCAGTATAGGCAGTGTGATGGACAGGACTGAAGCTGGGGGTGACGGTGGCTTTGGCCTCCCCGTGCCAAGTCACTGGTGACAGGCAGCACGTGTCACTCGCTCGGCTGGGATGCGTGACATGAGACTGGAGCTACGCCTGGGTGATGCTGGTGCTTCCCGGAGGATGCTGGGAGCAGCAGAAGGAACATTCCGAGTTCTGGACAGTCACAGGCTCGTGGTTCCTAAGGGAACCTTGTCATGGCTCCATCAGTGACAGCCCCAGGCGGTGACTCCAGGACCCTCCCGAGATCCCCTGGAGCACTGAGCACAGGCAAAGTGTTCTCTCTCACAGGAGAAGTGATGTCAGCCTGGGACCTGCCCCTGAGCCACCCCTGTCTCGCTATGCCACGGCTCTGGGCGGCTCCTCGTCGTTTTGGATGGGATGGAATCTGTTCCTAGACTTCTGAGATGTTAAAGGCTGGGAAAAGGGTGTGCTTGGAAACAGGATGGAATGGTAGGAAAAAAGCTGGGGCAAACTCCAGGACACCAGTGTTTACCTTCAGTAAATATCAAAACCTACCAATGATGCTTATTTTGCAAAACACGAATCATAACCTTGATCTCTCTTAAAAAAGGAGTGCTCAGAAGGACTCTGTAAATTCTGCTCATGCTCACAGAGCAAAAATCTGAGATTCAAGAGATTAATTTCCTCGTTTCTTAGCACAGCCCTTGCTGGAGGCTCCTGTTCCAGGGCAGATTCCAGAGGGAAACATGTTCACACCTCGGCTGCTCCCCTGGGCTCAATCCCTCCCAGGATCACTCCAGTCAGGGTGAGCTTGGCTGAGGTGTGGGCACCTGCTCCTTGGGGATCACTCTGCCAGGTGACCGCCAGCACAGGTGGGTAAAGCAGCTGGGATGGGAATGCCTTTGATCATCCCTGGAGTTCACCTGTCCAAACCCTGAGCAATGAATTGGATAAAACCTTAGAAAAATGGAATATACCCAACATTCCTGCATTTAAGCAGAAAAACGACCTGCACAATGCTCACACAATTACATGCTTGCATGAAAACAACGGTAAAGAAACACAAATACCATTTTTGCAGGCAAGACCACCAGGATAAAAAGTTTTGATCCATTTATAGTCTTGGTTAAATTACCAGCTGATTTTTGAGGCCTTATGATTTTAAGACATGGTCTGTTTTTTTCACTGATTTACAGTCAAAAGTGCACTTAAGGACCAGGTGAGCATTATTGTTCATTTGTGACACTGACTGAAGGCTGCAGGAACAGCCTCGGGTGTTCAGGCGCGATGAGCCCCAGGTGTGCACGTGGGGTTGGACTGGTGCATGCAGCCAGCAGTTACTGTACCTCGTTTCCTGTCCACATCTGTCCATTCATCTACACGAAGCATATAAAACAAAACAGCAGTTCAAGATGTAAGAACAAGAGTTGTAAGGAGAAGAAAATAAATAAACTAAAAAAAAAGGAAAAAAAAAGAAAAAGAAAAAAAAGCTAACTAACGGATTTTGTCTCTTCTCATCAGCTTTCAGCACTGAGCATTCAGAATGAGAACCTCACCCTCCCCTTGGATAAAATCCTGCTGCTTCAGTGCACATCAAATTTTACCCTTTGCAATGAGCTTAGGTAGTTTTCAGCTGTATTTTGCATTTACAAGTAACCAATATTTGAGGGAACAGCTTTAAGCACCAACAAACACCTCAGTGTGGATGAACCACATCTCGGTGAAATTAACACACAGTTTTTTGAAAGAAAAAAAAAAATCCATGTGTGGACAAACTAAACCAGTCCAATTCTCCTGCTGAGATACTCCACCAAGATTTAATTTAGCTAAAATCCTTAACTTGTCCCTGTATGAACAGAGGTAAACTTCTGTCAGACCATTCCCTCATCAGGACACACATGAATAATTACAAATTGCCCCCTCACAACCGATACAATAATTACACAGTGAACCCTTTATTGTTTAGCACTTCGTAAAGGACAGGCAGAAGAGATAATACCAAGCTCATATCAAGTTGATTCTTTATTAAAACATCCCAGAGCTTCCTGAGGCACATTCCCCATCCCCTGACAGAGAGGTGCAAGGACTTGTAAAGTAAAGCTGTGGTAATTTGAAATGGTAAATACAGAGGTGCTTGGCTGTGAGCTGGAGTTTCATGTCCCATGTGAAGGCACAAGGCTCTGTTTGTACAAGGATTTTGGCCAAATGCAATTGTATAAAAGCCAGACAAGGGTTTCAGGAGCCCTATTGGTATTTGAATTTCACACAATTGCACATGCTGTGTCTGCCACAAGGTTTACAAATGTATTCCTGGAAACTCCTTCCCACTGCAAAGCAACCTGGTCTGACAATCAAATCCTGAGTTATTTTGAGTCCAAAAGTGATTTCTGAAGCTTTAACTCCCAAATCGAGCACAGAAACACCGACACGGATTCCAGTTTCTCCTTCTGTGTGAGAACCTCCCAAACCAGCCCCAGCAAAACCTTCAGGCTGTTCTTACCACAGGAACTTCACTGAGCTGATCAACCCAACGGGCTGCGCTTCCAAGCGGAGACCACAAAACACTGAGGGCCGATTACGGTGATAATTACCGTGGTAATTACTGCGACGGAGCCCTGAAATCGGGGCAAGGAAGCTCCTGCCCCGGACCGGCGCTGACGCCGTTAGCTCGCAGCATCCTCCGGTGACAGCCCAGAGTGTCCCCGTGTGTCCCGGTGCGGCACCCCGGGACCCGGCACCGCCGGGCGGAGCAGCCCGAGCCGCTACCGAGGAGGCGGGAGCGGGGGCAGAGCCC